>WURS02431526.1:0-15768 GCA_011762765.2 Rhinocypha anisoptera | reverse complement strand
AAGAGGTGAATTTAAATGACCGTCGGCTGTAACAAGTGTGCATTATAACGAGAGATTTTTCGTCATTTATCAGCTCTCGTTATAGCGGACTTCTACTGTATGAATTAATGGTTTGGTCTACACCTGAAAAAATGACGATTCCTTCTTGACATAAACACAACAGAGAAAAGATGAATATGCTGCCAAGGATTCTTTTATGAAGATAAAACACTACAATGCATTCTACATGAATGTTTCCATGGAGAGATGATTTGGAAGAAGGTCTACTGGGTAGTGCACCATTTTCTCATACGACAGTCTTTCCAGTGTTGCAGTCAGTGTCTTCATTGACCTAAAGATACTGACTGCAACACCAGTGAAATTTTTGTCTGAGAAAATGGGCAACTGCAGTGGAAGACCTTCTTCCAACTCTATAATGCTCTACTTCAACTCTTATAGCAATGTAAATCTAAAGCAAAAGAGATCAGCCCAATGGTTAGTGAGCTTGGCTTCTGAATAGGATATGTAGATTCAAGACACAGTGATGCCTCTGGACACCTCTAGGTACACCCAAGCTGGGTGATTTTTTGGTTACCAGATCTTCATGGAAAACCACAGATGGTATAGAGAAAGGAATGCTCCCCACCCTGCTGTTGAGCTCAGTACTACGTGGGCTCTAACCTCACTTATCAAAACTGGCCTTGAGTTGAAGACTAGTTTTAAAAAATCATTAAGGGTTTAAAAAACCAATACAAATAATTAAAGTATAATACAATCAACTTTCATCATGAAATACATGAGACTTTATAAATACAAGTTTGAAAAAAAATAGTAACGAATAAATTATGGAAATGATAAATCACAAACCTCTGCTCCTGGCCTTCCTTGTTTAAGCAAGCGTCTATTCCAGCCAAACTGCAACCACGGGAACGCAGGTTACGCTGCATAACCTCACCAAATTTATCCCCTATATTAAGCTGATTGAAGAAAAATAATATGCAAATTCAAGTGCTAAATGTAACAGACATATAAACGACGCATTTGATATGTCTCTATCCTAGCCATAATAATACACAAGAAGTCACAACAAGAATATTGCCTTGAATTAAAAAAGAACTGATAAAATGAAATTATTTAGGAGAAATGCTATAAATCAATGCTTAGATTGATGATAATGACAGAAGCAGTGATAACCAAGAGATCGTCATACTTTGAGGATGATTTTCATATCAAGAACTATTTATCCCATAAAAGTGAAGTGAACTACCAAACTAAGGAATATTGTGTAGAGACCTGTTCATTTCTAGCAATCATTTGTTACTATTTTACTTTCTTCATCAGAACAAAAAAAAATAATCTGCAAGCAATAGCCACACTGCTGTTGGGAGATAGATTTTTTTATTTCGTTTTGAAAAACGCTAAACTCAGTACAAAAGACTATGTAATAATAAATATTATTTTCCACCAATATTTATTTAGACACAAATATTTTTAATACATAATAAGCCTAAGGTTTGAAACCACACCTGAAAATGAAGCATAATCATGATGTTAAACATGAAACCATCAATATATTAATGCATTCATGTAGTAAGCATAAAAGAGTATATTTAAGTTCTAGTGACCTCTTAAGCACTAATGAATACCTGAAAATTCCCAAAAGTATCATTTAATTCTATTTCTATCATTTAATTAATATTTCCTGCAGGATAAATGGCCCAAGATGTGTGCATGACTAGCTCCAAAGCAGTGGGCTCACCTGTTCATAGTTGACGAAAAATACTGAGCTGAAAGTGGATGATATCCAGTCAAGGAGACGGCCTGTTGAAGCAGCATCGATATACACAAGAACACATTCTGCCAAGAAGAGCGTTGGGAGTGACGGATCCAAGCCACACTCGCCTCCATCGCCCAGTTTGCTCCGTACTTCTGGCAGTGAACGCAAGTCTCCCCCCACCAGGTGGTAACCACTCCCATGTAAATCTGTTGAACTGAACCTTACCTCTCCATCTGTTGGTTCATGACAATAAGAGGAAAAGGCATACTATTTCAATCAATCATCAGTCATAGTGAAAGAAGTGGCATGAGCTATTGGCTTTTAAGTGAAACTGAGGACAATCCTATAGCCAATATAAAATGTTTTTAAAGACTCCTCTACCGATATAGTTGGTCAACTAGGTGACTATCGATGAAGAGAAATGTGTGAAGAATAAGGCTTGAATGCGAAGAATGTGGCCATGTTACTCCAGAAAGCCACATGCTAAATTAGCAAGATGGGGCAGGTGAATCTGGAATCGATTATTGAAAAGCCTCAAAAATATTTTAGAGCTAACACTATGCTGTGGGGCTATTATGGCTTGCATACGGCCATACCATAAGTCATAAAAGGCCTTAATTACATTCCATGACGTAGGTGAAGATCATTTATTTCATAATTACAATGATGATCTTTCAACTCCTCATTTGGTATGAGCCTTTTCTAGTTGGAGGCTTGACTGGTGAATAATGACTATTGAAGTTGCATTGAATAAGTGAATATTTCTAAGCAATGAGAAACGTTTATAATAAAAACTAATACTGCAGAGAGGTAGTTATAAGCAAGGGATGCTAAACCAGTACATTTCTATAACTGACTCATTCTCTTGCACAATTACACAATACATACATTAATATCCAGGCAGAATAGTATCATTTTTTCATTGAATTATTAATATTCATTTACAGAAAAAAAATTTATCTGGCAAAATGCTTACTGAAAATTGATAGAATATACTAATATAAAATTAACATCCATTAAGTGTATGATTTTGAGTAATAATGCCAGTTATCGACTAGGCAATGCATGGTGACACCAAATGTAGATTTTAAAAAGGTATTCAGTCACAATGCCACTTAAAATGGCCAATAGGTAGTTTTGATATCCTATGAGGAGAGAAAAATAAAATTAAAATTTACTGAATAATTTGTGTAATTAAATTATATATGACAATGACCATAAATATTATACATTTACTCCCATCTTATTCCCCAGGTCATCATTTCTGACCTTTCAAATTTGCATATATTTATTTTCTATCATTCATTTTATCAAACTATAGTAAGTGTAGTGCAAACCTTACCTAAACTGTTTTATTAATCATTTTGATGCCATTTTTAATTTTATCAATTCAAATGTCTTCCTCCAAAGTAGTGTGGCATGTAATTTTTCACAGATCAATGTGGCCTGCTCTATGGCCCAGACTTTAGCTATCACCATGGAATGTGTAATTGAAGGCAGTCATAAATTCAGGAAAAATCATACTGAATTTAAGCTGGCCATTGTTATGGCCTCAACCTCCATAATAGCCCTGCAAGCCTACAAGGAATTCACACAGTTAAACAAAGTTGAGTAACCAGGAACTGAAATAAAAATACATAAAAACAATGAAAATAAATTACTGCAATGACCAAACTCAAAAAGAAAATATTACTCATTTATAACCTGAATGTAGTGAAAGTAGAAAGACTGCAAACTTGAAATTGATCTTTGAGGGTTTCACAACTTTGTTTCATGTTGAAAGATGATGGTTTTGCTGGAATTAAGAATGGTTTATGTGACCTGAAAAAGTTGATTAACTGAAGATAAACCATAATATTGACAAACAATGTTGCGAAATCCCCAAAGGATTAATTTCATTAAACAGACTACAAAAACCTTTGCTGTGTCACAATGACCTTATTTACATCAACCTTAAGGAATAACATAACCCTATTTAGGTCCATTACACCAACATAGATTCCTAGGTGCTGCAAAGCCATCATAATTTGGTGGCAATTTTCATGAAGAAAGAAGAGCCACAGAATTAATAGTATAAGATAATAATAATAAGAAAATAAAAAGAACAACAGTAACTGTTTAGATCTACAAGGTGGCAACTTTATTAATTAATGTATGGCGCTCATGTGATTTTCATAAAACGGTTTCCAACCCTGAGTAGTAAGCCCCACTTGGTGATTAAGTGAATGTTACATAATTAAGTTATTATGTACGAGTGAATGCCATCACCACTAAGTGCCCAGAATAACTGCTACAATAGTTACACAGGAGGTTATCCATTGTTTATCTGAGTACCAGATGTCAAACTCTTAAGCCAGGATTTTATAATGGAAACCATTGTATATAAAAATGTATGGCGTCAGGGTGGCACGATCTTACTGAAAAGCAACATGCGATTGTGAAACCCTGTGGTTACATCCAATAAATTAAATTATGCATTTCAAACCGATTTCACAACTAAATACAAAGAGAGTGCACAAAAACTAACTCAAATGTTTACAATCATTATATTTAACAAAAGCATGAACTAGGAAATAGTTTCCGGCGTGACTTCGTGGAACTGCTTCATGATTAAATGAGACACAAACTTTGAAATTCCACATAAAAAATTCCATTTATGCGGAATTTCAAAGTTTGTGTCTCATTTAATCAAAAATCATGAACCTTTTATATTGAATATTTATTATTATCTAAGGACCCTTGGGAGCACAGTAGATGAGTAAAACAATCTCTGATACTTTAAATACCATACCAATAAAAACATACAACTGACGGGAAAAATTAGTATTAAAATACTGAAAACTAGATTCTTACCTTCAGTATGAAGCTTTTCAAGGAGAACTTTACTCTTCTTAATTAAATGACACTTTCTGGAAGTAACTGTAGGAAAATCCATTTCCACAAAGTTACCGAATTCAAGCCCTTCGTCCTTCATTCTCCAATACAAGGTATCATATCCTGCGCCTATGCTGATAATCTGTGCGTTTTTACCACATTTCTGAAGCAAAACTTGTCTATTAGTTGAACATATAATAATAAAACTCCCCACAACTGAGCAGGTTTTCAGAATGGATTAAATAATTCACATATCGATTTACCTGTAAGAACTGTTGAATTAAGCGTTCCACTCCCTTTATCCTAGCATAGAATCCGCGATTAATTTCAGGAGCTTTGCGCTCAGCATGGCGAACAAAATGATTTATATACTTATCTTGCCAATAACCAATCTGCACAGCACATCGTTTACACTCAGAAGCATTGTCGTTCGTCGCTATTACAGCCTCATCTCCAACTATGGAATCCATTATTTTTTAGTGACATTGACTAGACTTAACAAATATGGAATAAATAATCACAACTTTAAGTCGAGAGGCAATAACACGCCATATTGTATGAAGTCGATGTTATTTGTTTTCCGACGTTTCCGACCGAATTCAATCGATAAAACTCGATCCTGTTCGTTGCCTTTTGATCCTTTGTCGAATCACGCGGGAAAAGATGGGTGCCTCCTCCGAAATTGCAGAAAGTATTTTAGACGAGATTGAGTGTTATGTTGTTTCGTGTGGTGATACTGTAAGTATTGTAATTATCAATAACTACATTCTCATGGAGGTGTATTTTACATTGTATACGTCTTGTTTCTCTTGGCCAGGTAACCTACAAATCGATAAGCCAAAAATGGAATGTTCACGTAAACACAGCAAAACAGTTGAGTAGATTTCTATTATTCCAACTTATCATAGAGGTATTATAAATACAAGATTAAACGAATAATGTTGCCCAGCTACTAAATTAATTTCACCATCTAGAAGGAAAATAAATTAAGATATCACGTATTCAAACTGCCCATTAAAAAGTCAAGACTTTGGAATTAATTGTACTAGGGAATTCAATTAAAATATTTATTGCAAAATACCATATAATAATAATAATCTATGGAGATGCTTTTATATCAGTGTTTGACGAGAGCCATCTATATGCCTTTTTATGTCGATCGTTTTAAATTCATTTCAATATTAATGTTGAGGTTATGCTAAGTAGCTAAGGCAAGATCACCGATGTCGCTGCAATTATCCTGCCTTTTTGTGCTGCCTCTTCATCCCTCCATATTTTTGACATACTGTGACTTCTAGTGTATTCTCAATCTTCCTCCATGACCTCCATTGTCCTCTATTAACCAGATATTTTCCGTCAGACATGTTTGCCAGAAAGTTGTTTTGTCTAAGTAATGTCCTAAAAGTTAAGTTTTCATTTTTTAAATTTCTTTTTAGGCTTCTCTGTTTCTTTACTTCTAAGATTTCTTCGCTGATTTTTCTCTCTCCCTCCAGTTAGCTTTAGTAATTCCTCTCCTAAAAATTTCCATTTCTTCTAAAACGCTTTCCGTCTTCCATTATGAAAATCCAGCTTTCACATCTACGTAGCAAATATACTTCAAATAAATGTCTTCACAGATTGTTTCCTTCTTTCCATGTTGAGTTATTTATTGACATCAATCTTTCTTTATAAAGACTCATTTCCATGCAGCTAGGTGTTTTTGTTTTGATTTGCTCTCATAAATATATTTTTACTGATTTTAATCTTTAATGACTGGCAATACACTTTTTCAAAAATGAAACATTCATATTGCTGATATTAAATTACATATTACAAGTATATTTTTCTGAATTTAGACTAGAATCAATTTTTTTCTGGAATAATTGACATTTTGTTTTAGTTTATCTGCATATTCTTATTGCTGTTGACAAATATCCCAATGTCATCAAATTACTGAGAATAATATCTCAACATTGTGCTATTAACCATTGCCCTTTTGTTATTTTTCCGTTTCTGATGACTTGGTTTTTCAGTCTTTTTCTTCACTTGTTTGGAATTATATATTTATAAACAGAGTCATTCTTTGTTATCATGAATATTGTAATGGCTTTGTTCTGTTTTTCAGATTGTTGTGTTCATTTCTGGACAAACAAAAGTCAAAGGAAAACCCCGTGGATTTTGAAGTTATTTACTTCTTGTCCGGACCACTGAAAAACGCTGATGAAGGAAAATCATATCAAGTTTGTTTAGTGAGAGAAAAGGATGTTGAGAAAATTAAATCACAACTTAAGAAAGTGGTTTCTGAACATGTATACAGTATTCAAAAGTCTACCTTAAAAGATTTACATGCTCTTTATATTGTGGATAAAGCAAATGGAGGAAACATTCTTCAAGGGAAGAGGTAATGCCATCTTTTTCTAAATTTACCAACTTTAAATGGGTAATTTGTTACTCTTGGGAAAGGATTTCCATGTATAGAGTTGACATTCATTTTACTCTGAGATATATTATGTCATTTGCCTTCTTTTTAGTGGTAAAAGTTCTGTGAATTGTGAGGATGCTGTACCCCGTACTGGAGATTCACTTGTCCAGGCTACAACTAGTACGGCAAGAGACAAAGAGAATGAGACTTTGGAGAAAAATACACAAAAATCATTGACAGAAACATCTAAAGTTGATGCTAATGTTAAAAAGAGTAGTGTGAATGGAGGTGTACCATCCAATATTGGAAAAGGAAAGAAGGATGTCCCAAAAGGAATTGCTGGAATGTTTGTTGCTCAAGGTGCAAAGGCATCAAGCAAGAAGTCTGAAACTGACAGTGAACATGTAAGTCTTCTCCATTCATATTAAAAGATAATATCTTACTTTTCCACAGAATTTTATTTTCCAGTACAATGCATTTCACCAACTTGCGGCATCATCAGGTACGCCTTGTACTGGAAAATAAAATTCTGTGGAAAAGTGCGATATTATCTTTTAATATGGATTCTAAATTCTTCCATGAAGTGGAGCCTGAAACTGTAGAGTATAATTCTCCATTCAATTAATTGATAGATTTTTTAAACATATTTAGACATGAGGGGTTTTCTATGCCAGTTGAGATAGCAGTACCCCTTCAACTACACTAACTTGGTTTGTTCATATGGTTGTGTGATACATTGAGTGCACAGCTTTTTATGTTCAAATCAATTGTCCCATCTTGCCTTTGTTGTTTGAATTTCTCTTTCGCTCCTGGTCTTTGAATTTCACTTACTCTTTCTCTGGAAAATCACTTGCCTTGTCAGGGATTCCAGTGGAGTGGTTGTCTACCACAAAACCCTAAAGGGATACCATCGGTACCTTTAGAATGTTTTATTGGGTGCCACAGGTTATATTAATGTGACAGTTGTTGCTGAATTCAAGCAAAATTGTAAAAAGGTTTGGCCCACACCAGTTATGACAAGTAATATGGTACATAAATGCTGCAAGGTGCATGACAAGCTGTTGTGTTGGCTTAGCTTGCAATTTCTTTTGTTTTATTGGTTTCCAGTTGTAATATTTTTGCACAAAATGGTAAATCTGAAAATCAGTGGTTTTTTTACGCTAGAATGCTGGAGAGTGTCATTTTGACAGCCTACACATTCATTTGTTTCCAGAGCTACCCATGAAACTTTGCCGAAGAGTAAATCTTTCATGACTTTTACTCATTTTAATGTCTTAACAGGACCACTGTGTGAGAGATAGCCTCCCATCCACTTTTCACTTAAGCAATTCAAATTTACGAACAGTGTCATTTTGACATACTGTAATTGTAAGCCTTTCATCTTTCATTTTAGTCGTTTCTTTAGAAGCGATTTGATGACTACTAGTCAAACGGCTATTTTCGAACAGTAAATCACGTTCACATTTGTTTAGTTTTATACATTTTTGATAAAAATACTCTATTAATTTATTTTTTGAAAATTTAGTAGTGCCTGAGGTATCTATTTTCCAATACTTTTTTGCCAATGATTCACCTTCAAACCAGCCCATTTGTTTGCGGCGACACAGAGATGTATTTATTTACTGTAAAGTAGCACTGTTGTTTACAACAATGTGCTGACGCGACAATGTATATGACAATATGACAACTGCCGGGTGTCTAGCTGGCATGGAACCTGGATCTCCATTAGTTGTCGGACAGAAAAAATCTATTAGTGGTCGTGTGCGTTGTCGTGGGGTTGTGATTCGACATGGAAAGGGCTCTACGCAGACTTCCAAGAGATGTCAACTTCCTGTTCAAGATCCCATCGTGGGAGGAGATAGCCAGTCGCAGGAGCCTATCCCTAAAATAGATGAAAATGTAGCTCGTATTGATAATGAGGATGACCCAAACACGGCGCTCGTCCCCCCCATGATGGATGGCATGGCACGTGGACACTTACTATTGCACCTGGGGTCGCATGCTCAAGGGAGAGGCACACAGCAGAACCTTCTTAGGGGAATCACGTGGACCAACTGGGTATGCAAAGAGAAGTGTTTGTGCTGGTACCCCGGCCAGCACTTGGCGGTTGATGATGGACAATTTGATACTGGAACGTATTATAAAATGTACCATTGCTGAAGCGCATAGGCATACAAGATGTGATAATTTTGATCTAACTACTGTATACCTCGTAGTATCATTGCCATTATGCATGCCCGTGGAACATGGGGTACCACTTTTGTGAAATTTTAAGGTATCTTCGCTTTGATGAAAAGTCAAGTCGCTCTGCACAATTGCAAACAGACAAACTTGCACTGTTTTTAGATGTATGGAAGAAATTTATTGATAATTGTATTGCATGATCTAAGCCTGGACCTTTCATTACTATCGACGAACAGCTGTCTCCAAGCTAAGCTAGGTGTCCCTTTATGCAATATAGGCATTGAAGCCTAATAAATATGGTCAAATATACTGGCTTGCAGTAGATCAGGACAGTAAATATTTGATAAACGGATTTCTCTACCTTGGCAAGGACAACTCTCGTCAAGCTGATGATCGTGCTGCAGATCATGTTGTATTGAAACTTATACAACCTTACTAGAGCAAGGGCTGAAATGTCAAAACTGACAATTATTTTGCATCACTTGTGCTCGCCAAAGAGCTGGGAGAAAAAGGTACAAACCTAGTGGGAACCATAAATAAGGCAAGGAGGTAATCCATGCTGAGATAAAATCTTTTCGGGAGGAGTTGCACTCAACTAAATTGTACATAAATGGAGACATAACACTTACTTCTTATCAGGGCAAACCGAAAAGGTGTGTTGTTGTTATAAGCTCTCTTCACCCTGACGTTGACATTAGTGACAACTCTAAGAAAATGCCAGAAACCATAAAGTGTTACATTGAGACCAAGTACGGCATGGATATTATTGATCAGATGGGGCAGAAATATTCTGTTAGAACAGGAAACAGACGATGGCCATTTCATTCATTCCGGAATACTCTTTACTTGGCAGGTGTAAATGCCTGGATATTTTATAAGGAATTGACTCCACAGAAGATATCCAGAAAGGATTTGTTGCGCAGTGAGCAGAGGAGTTTGCAAGTTCTTACATTGCATCGAGAAGTGTTTGTCAACCTTCTGATGAGCGTGATGGAGTCCAAGCGCAATAAAAAGAGAACTATTGGGTTTTGTAAGCCGTGTAAAAAATCGTGTGTGTCTCATGTACGGCTAAAAGAGAGTGAAAGTGCCAGAAATGTGAAGCAAGTTGCATGAAGTTTTTTGTAATCCTGTTTGAAAAAGGCCTTCCATTTCTTTGTGTGTTCCTTTGCACAAATTTGTAGTCTACATATAAATTATAAATGATTTAATGTAAACCATAAATGATTGTTGAAACTGTTAAATGATTATTCACTTACCTTTTTTGTGCCTCCTCAAACATTTCGGCACAATCATTGAAAAATAGTGCGGGCGAAAGAAAATATTTGCAAATAATTCTTTGCTAAAATCAGGCCACCTAAAAAAATATTTTTGTTGGATGTCGAAATGACTCCCTCCCGGCATTCTCAGGGGGCTTAATGTGCATCCTAGTGTTAATCCATGCATTCATGTGAACTTTGTGGTCAGGTCCTCTAGGCAAAAAGAGATAACTAAATCAGTAGTACTTGTGCTCTCGATTTTATCGGATGCTGCGCCTGCGTTTGTTGACTTGTGATGACAACAGTTTCACTAGCCATCCTGCTAGTGAAACTGTTGTCATCACGAGTCAACAAACGTGGACCCAGCACCCAATAATGCCGAGTGCACTTGGACGACACCGCAAAAACATTTGTACCAATTTCAGTACTTGTTTTTATCATCAAAACTAATCATTTGTATATTTCTCACTTTGCACAAGTTTCTTGGTTTTGCAGAAGACAGCCAGTAGAAATTTGATTCTCATAGATTTGTGAAAATAATTTTCACCATTTGTTTATTTAGCCATTTAGAGTGATGAATATTAATGATTTTTTCTGACAATATTCAAGGAAAAACTGATTTTAGCAACTTATTGTCACATACCAAACATAGCCTTGGATAGGATTTATACCCTTCTCTCTTGTACAGCAGTAGTAAAACATACATTTCTCTTTGTAAATAGAACCATTTATGACTCTGGAAAAATATGCCCTTTGAGCCTGATTCCGAAATGAAATCCTTTGATACCATGTCTACTCTCCTTGTTTTAAGAAATCCACATCCTTTCTTAGAGGATGCTTTAATAACCACGATGCAGTTATCCTAGCCTTGCCACAACATTCTTTTATTTTTTTGTAAAGTACTGTCAAACTTTTGTGTCACTGTAACCCTCAATATGTTCCAGGTGAATTCAAAGAGTAGTGAAGTCAAGAAGCCATTGGGCAAGAAGCCAAATGGTATTGCATCATTATTTGCCAAGCAGGCTTTGCATCTTCCACCCACAAAAATTAAAAAGGAGGAGCCCAAGAAAGAACCTAAGAATGTTATTGTAGCAGAGGAAGAGGATCCGTTTGCCAGTGAGGATGAAGAAGTGGTCCAGAAGGGCTTGCTAACAAATGAAGATGTCAGTGATGAGGAAAGAAGTCGGTCACCAGTGGAACCTAAAGCGAAACCAAAGGAGAAGAAGGCAAAGGCCACCAAGGAAAGGAGAAAGAAGAGAAGCAGTCATTCAGATGGAGAAGAGGAGTCTCCGCTAGCAAACAAGAAGAGGCGGAGAATTAAGATGATGTCTTCCAGTGAAGGAAGCAGTGAGGAAGGTGAGTAGTTTTTATTGATATTTACTCTGCCACACACCCTGTCTGGTTCTCTGACAAATTCCAAGAGCATATGAATGGGACAGGGCAATGCTCTCCCTGTTCCTGCATCTCACGATTTCCTCAATATTTCTTTTGCTCTGGGAATGGTGTCTTTTGCTGGATGTAATTAAAAATATAGGTAAATCATTGGATAATCAACCGTTACTTTACTTAAAATCATCAATTTTTCATGATAACCTAGAACTAACTCTAGCATTTTATGGCTTGTTTGATTTGTCATCATTCAGCTTCTTCCAAGAAAGTCTGAAGTGATACATGTAAGCATCTTTGTTGAATTGGAAACATGCTTGTCTATGATGCTGATCATATACTCAAACAATAATGTAGGTGTATTCAGTCAACAGTTTCAATTTCTAAAGGTGCTACCAATATCTAATCAAAGCAATTTTGTTATCTTTATGCGGAAATACTTTATATACAGAAATGGAAGTAGGAGAGAGCGAGTCACCATTGCCACCAACAAAAAAATCTGTAACAGATGAAGTGGTCAGCGAAAATGATGACATAATACCTGCCACACCTCAACAAGCACTGGATGCTGCTGGTGGAAAGAAGAGAATAAGGAAGCGTGTGCTCGTCAATAAAACATTTGAAGATGAGCAAGGCTTTATTGGTTAGTGTGGCATAATCAAGTTTTCCCTCTCATGGTCATTAATCATAAGCCAAGATGACGTTTGTTGCCATTAAGTGAAACTGTTACATAATGGTATTTATGTGATTCATGGAATTCATATGATGTTAATCTCTTTTAAAAGCAATCAAGTGATGGACCTCTATTCTAGGTGGCTTCCATAAAAGTTTTCTGTGCACTAGTCTTATTAAGGTGTCAGTAGATTTTGGACACATTTTGTATACCTTTTTTCCCCTCAGTTGACACTGGAATTTTATGTATGTATTCATAGAATAACTTGACTTAGGGATTCCCTAGGATAACTGGTAGAAGATGAATGGTTGTGGATTACCCTTAGTAGTACCCTTGGTATTAACGTCGTCATAATGCATTGACAAGTAATGATGGTAAAATTTGAGTCATTGCACGTCGTTGTCGTCATCATCATCAGTACTTCAATCCGAAGATTTGACTGCACCCCTACTTCCTGTCTACTGCTAGCTCTCTTCCACCCCTTGGAAGGTCTTCTTTCTAACATTTCTGATAATTTGCCCTATATATATATTTGTCCCCCATTCTTCCTCTTGGGGCCTTCCACTCTGTTCTTCCTTCTATTTGATTTACGAGTAATTTATTTCATGTTCTAGGGCACGTCCTAATAAGAACAAAATACAATAATACAAAAGAAAAAAATCACTGTTCGGAACAGTCAATTGACAAGAATAGGCACAGAAATGACAGGAAATCAGAAAAAAATAATTATAATACATAGTAATACAAGCCAAAATTCAAAACATACACAAGTTACAGTATACCTTTTTGCTTTAGAAGTAATAGTTCATAAAGATCATGTTTAAATTTATTTTTGATACTTCAGTGAGGTGGGGATGGAGTTCCAGACTTGAATGGATGAGATTCGGAAGGAATTTTGGTACCTAGAGGTGTGGTAGTTGGGGTAGTCTGGGAGACTAGAAGTGGGTAGTCTGGAAGAGGTTGAGATGTGGAAGAGGGTTTGAAATTGTATTGTATTCTTCATGAACCCATTATGCCTCAGGGCATGTCCTCTCCACCTAATGCTTCTTTTCCATTTAGTACTCATTATTATCCTAGCTTCCTCTGCTTTTCTGTACACTTCCTCATTCCTAACTCCATCTATCCATTTAATTTTTAGCATTTCCCTCCAGCATCATGTTTTGAAGGCTTCTATTCTTTTTTGATCTGTTTTTCCAAAGGTCTGTTACTCTGATCCAGGGAGCACCATGCTCCATACGAATGTTTTCGCATATACCTTCCTTGTTTGGAGTGATATCTTCCTTGAGCATAGTGGTTGCCTCTTCATCATGAATGCCTTCTTAGCCAGAGTTAATCTACTCATGATATCCACAGAACTTCTTCCATCCCATGTAATCCTGCTTCCCAGGTGAATGGTGAAGGATTCCACTTGCTCCAACTTCTCTCCTTGTAGCTCGATAACTGCACTCAGGTCGGCTTCCACAGTGAACTTTCTCTCTTCCACATACTAGTATTTTAGTTTTCCTTCTATTTGTATGCGAAATAAGTTCTGAGTTCACTTTGTGGAAATCCATTTTATTAGTTTAAAATAACTTTTACTCTCCACTGGATGGTCAAATAAAAAATAAAATAAAAAGGCACAATCGGGATTTCAATGCTCTGGCATCCGGATTGTGCCTTTTTATTTTATTTTGTATTTGACTATCCAGTGTAGAGTAAAAGTTATTTTAAACTAACTAAAGATATACATTCTTTTCATTCTAATAGTAATCGATTGGAGAATGTTAAGCAAGAAAGCATCAATCACACAGAGCCTTACAGGTACAACGTACCACTTACGAGATGGAAAAAAATCATAAAAAAAGAGATCAATTCGGGTAGTAAGTGAGAGAGGCTGAATTTACATCATCAAATTAGGAGTGACTAATGAGAGCCGGTGAATCACCGAAGTAATTTGCACAGAGTGATGCAAAAAACTGAAAATATTGCTTGCAAAATTTAGAGAAAACTTGCGCTAGCGAAGGCTTCGTTTAAGAGAGAGAGAAGTTAACGAGGTGGAAATTGATTAGCTAAATTTAGGTAAGGACTGTAAGGTAAGTTTCGTGAAGTTTTACTATGATATGTAGCTTCGCGTGGAAATCGCGATTGTGAAAATCTAGTCATATTGGGAAGAGTAGGGGCTTGACCGTGGCTGTGTGTCTGTGACTGTGTGTACGTGGCTGCAGGAAAGGTAGGGGAGGATAAAGTGGACAGAAGCGAAGACGAGTAATGAGGTGTTAGAAATGATAATAAGGATTGAATGTCCTAAGGGGAAACACGGAGATCACAGGAGAACTGGACTGAGAAATAGAGAGAGGTGATGAGTTTCTGAAGGTAGAGTTTGAAGGTTGAACGTCGTGAAAGTAAAGCAGTGAGGTGGAAAGGGCGGGACGTTGGATGGAATGACGATATGCAGAAAGTACGCGGAACCTAAATCAAGGTATCACTAATTCTACCCTATTCCTATACTTCAGTGGGAACTTGGTAATTTCATGTTCCATTCCATATTTCGATAATTTCTAGGGGTATTCAATATCCACAATTAGTAACCGTGTTTTTGTTACCGGTTAAACACAAATGATCACTACATAATTTCATTTATCCTTAAAGCTCTCCTTCTCTGCCTCCTTCAACGCTTTACTTCCCTATTCATCGGACAACAACTTACCAAAAGTCATTCCTTATTTCAGCAGTAAAACTATGGAACACGTTACCTGTATCAATGAAAAATGTAATAAATATTAGATGTTTTAAATCGCAATTTATGTATATGATCTCGCTATGTTGCCTCTTCTGTTTTATTGTATTTAATGTGATTGTTTTTTTCCGTTATTTATTTATTAAAAGTTGTTATTAATCAAATGTAAAGGCGTTTTGCGTGTTTTTGGATAATTAATTACTTAAATAGACGTAATGTTACTCAGTGCTATTTTTTGTATAATTCTTTAAATTAGAAATTCTATCTAGCTTATCAGCTAAAACCCATTGCATATACCACGTAGTTCTTTGTCTCTGAATATGTATGCATGAGTAATATATAGGAGTGTGTGTTTATGTAATTCAAATTTTTGTACTATTTTTCTTTCGACTGAGTTTTTTTGTTTTTGTTTTTTTTTATTTTCTTTCTTGATGTAAAAATGTACATGTTCTTAAGCGATCTCGTTGGCGCAGAACAGTATAAATGTATTCTCGTCTATTCTTAAAATCGATCGCCTCTTCT
>WURS02431515.1:0-15769 GCA_011762765.2 Rhinocypha anisoptera | reverse complement strand
ATGTGGAATTACCAAGTGTTTTGCTTTTCATTCATAATGAATTGGTTCCACCAAGTTACGCCTGAATCCGTCGATTGTATTTACTGTATTAGAAAGGAGCGTCGTTGATCAATACAAATTAAACCTATATAATTGAATTTTAAGTGCTGGGTCATTATATTAAACTAGAAAGTTCTAGTGGGGTTATTAAAAGATTTTTGGAATACGTTGGGAACAATTCTTTTCAGAATAACTGTTTGATTACTGGTGAAATATCTGGATCTAAGAGGAATCGTCGAATCTCAAAAATATGTTTAGAAATACAGTTGAAGCTTTCGATTTTACTAAGGAAAGTCCGTTAAATAGCCGCATTAAAAATATTGCCTAAGATTAGAACTGAGCATTCAGTATCAAACCCAAGTCTATTGGTTAATCAGGTGAATATACTTACTGTACTTAGTGTGTGGACTTAGAAATTACATTCACTTCCCTCCAATTGAACAATGTTATCACTTTAAAAATATTTTGTAACAAATTTGGCATTTGAAACGATAATTTCGGAATTCTTAACGATTTAAAATTGACAATGCTTAGGAAACATAATATGCAATGTTTAAGCAAAACAATTCTATTAATCTCTCGTCTCTTCATTTGAGTCGTTAAACAGAGTTTTTCAGCTCTTTGAATTTCTACTGAATAGTCAATGAAGCATTGAAGTCTCCAGTTAGTAAAATATTAGTTTCCCCACACTTTTTTCCAATGGTTAACTAAGGGAATATCCTAAGGGTTGGGATTCAGGTAATTCTTTTATTAGGCATACTTGATTATGTCATCCACTATCTGCATGAGTCCTGACTTTATTACGTTTATCTTGTTCCCTGGATTACCTGTATGATTTTCATTAAAACATATCATTATTGCAATTATCTAACATAACATTAAATTTTTTCCTCTTTTAAATAATTCATACTCAATTTTCCCCTGCTTAACATTTCAAATAATTAAAAATTTTCTGTCGCTACCTACTTTGTCGAATTCATTTTCTCGATTTATTTTTTTATGTTTTCTGGTGTTACTAAAATTTAAAACGGTGTTACTAAAATTTAAAACGTCTCACGTCGATTTTTATGCTCGTTTCTTCTCCCCTCCGCCATCACTATATACTTCAGAGTATCACTTCCCCCTTCCCTTTCCTAGTCTTACTAAAATTTGCCTTTCAAATAATATGTTTCTAATACTAAACATTTTATTTTGTCTCTATAGATAAATATGCATAAATTTATTTGGCTGTTTTTACTGGAGAGTATTACAAATTTAATAGCAAAAATAAATATCTGTCAAATTAAAAGGAAATCTTAGGCAAATGGTATCTATCAGTTCCCCAATAAACCCCCTAAAACCTATTTGATGCACTTACTGAACAAATTTGCCCCAGGAAAATTACGATAATACGCATCTCCAAACCTAATGCTCTCTGGCTGAACTCTGAAATTAGACAGTCTATGACTCTGCGTGACTCCGCTTTTAGACACTTCATGAGAACGAAGGATACCGATGCGTCCAACAGTTTTAAGTATCACAGGAGCAAAAAAAAACAGAAAATAAGAAATGCTAAAATTTAATTCTTCCGTCAAGTAACCAACTCTAAAAATTCACCGAATTCTCTATGGAAAAAACTAAAGCTCATTGGTATAACAAAGGACTCGACACTCCCTGCGAACATATTTCGCGATAGTTAAATGACAAATTCTCACAGTCTTAAAACACTGCCTCAACAAAAGTCCAAAATTAAATGCTACAGATGTAATATTTAAAATCAGCAAATATGGTAATATCAAAACAGAATTTAAATTCACACACGTAACTCAAATGAAAGTGTGGCCTTCTTTCCGACAAATCAAGTCTAAGGTACAAGGTTCCGATCCAATCCCTCTTGATTTCCGTAAAAAATTAATATTATTAATCCTACCATATATCACCAATATTTTCAACTCTTCACACTCACAAGAACATTTTTCCATTCCATGGAAGACTGCTCTCATTTAACCAATCCCGAAAAAGACAAATTCCGACGAAAAAGAATTCCGCCCAATATAATTTCTCCCAATATTTTCTTAAGTTCTCGAAAAACACGTACATGATCAAATATCTAATTTCATAAAGCAGAATGATACTCTTGACATGTCACCATCCAATTCCGACAATGGCATAGCACAACTACAGCTTTAGTGAAATTAACGGACGATATCCGTCGCTCAATGTCCAAGAAGAAATTTTTACTCGACTTTAGCAAAGTCTTTGACTCATTAGACAAAGACATACGTGAAGAAAAAATAAGGTGCATGCTCTTTTCACCATTCGCTATTAACTGGATCACATCATACCTCACATGTCGGTAACAAAAAGTAATCGTCAATAAAATTCATCCTCATCATGGGCTAATGTAACAAGAGACGCACCCCAAGGCTCTACACTCGGCTATCTGCTATTTTCTATGTACATCAATGACTGTCCTTCAACACTCAGAAGATGTAAGCATCACTTATGCGTGGATGATTTACACTAGTTTGTAGGTGTTAAACGTGTCCTGGTTCATTTGTCTTCAGGAAATTCAGCACTGACCACGCTGCTTCCTTCCTCATACAAGATTTAATTTCATTCTCGCAATTCATTGCGTGATTCATGTCGAGTGCGGCAGGAGAAATACCTCCTGTGAGCCGATATGGGTCGAAACACGCGTGGGAGAAGGGGGACTTCAATGAGGAGGGCATTTCCTCATTCTGTTTCAATGCATATCCGGTTGTGTTAAGAGATTGATTTCACATGTGATATCATGTCGCACACATTGGCTAAGTGAGTCAGTGGGTGAAATACCTCCGCGGTCGGGGTTTTTGGCGGTCGAATTGAAATTTGGTCGTATGTTAGTAAGATCGCGGATAAACGCAGGAAAAGAGTATCCCTGATAGGCACGCGAACATGTGATGGTAGCGGAAGATGGACGGTTTAAGGCATTGTGATTCTTGGCTCGCAGGGGTACACGCCGTCCCCATGGGGGTGCGACAACCACCAACATGTTCACCAATTTGTTGTGTGCGTAGATTTTGGTTTATTTCACTGCATCGACGTTGCATTTGTAATTTTATAGTGCAGGTACCACAATTTTTCTTCTTCGTAGTGAATGAAAATTCGATATCCCAGCGAGGGTGGGAGGAGGGGTATGAGATCACATAGTGAGAACTCGGGGGATATCAGCAGCTGCAAATACCAAGAAACACAGGTCAGAGGGGAATAGAGAACGCAGGGAAGAAAAAAGGTTCCCTCACGTGTTGGGGACCGATATGATGGAGCTGGCAGAGAGACTCTCCACGGACCCTCGTTGCGTATCCCTGATTAACAATCCATCTGCGTGGAGTCACAGATCTGCGTTTCTATATATAGAAATACAGAAAAAGTATACAGAAGTCAGAAGTATACAGAAAAAGTACCAAATTGCCTGCTTCCATTTGGCCATGATCCCCCTAGCAATGACCACCAATGCTGCATTGGCCTTTACTTGTACCCCTTCACCCTTCTCTACAACCCCAATGATCTTATCTTTTGATATATTATAGAAAATATGGGGTTTCAGAGATATTTAATCCAAACAAATTGTGCAGTGTTTCCCTAAATCTCCCATTGCATTGATTTTAACTTGTAAATTTTGGAGAACTCACTCAGAAATTCCAGTATTCACTGGAAGAGTGCTTAGTACTCTCCTTATTGTCCAATCTGATGGAAGAGGAATAAAACCACTCATATAAATGTATGCTTTTGGGCTAAGAAAGTGAAGGTCTAAAGCCATAGCCATTCTGTCAGCGTTTTTTTTCATGTTTTTCTTTTTACTTTTCTCAAACATGAGCACAAAGGACTTTAATTTCTCTGGAAATTATTTTCACAAAGAGATTCTAATGAATTTACCCCTGCTTGAGTTTACAGTAGTTTCTCCCCCAACAACTTGTTTCTTTTCCTTAACCTGTGTATTTCAACACGTTTTCTGCTAATACACTTCTTCAGCTGACTGATGGTGTTATCATCACTGTGGGAATTAGATGAGGAGGATGAAGAAGATAGAGGGTCAACAATTTATGCCAAAACCTCAGACTCTATAAAAGAGCAGTGGATATACCATTAAAAAAGTGCATCAATTCAAGGCAGTTAGGAAACATAGTTTCACAAAGAATCAATTTCCCTCTTAAATTTTCAATTGTAATTATTTAATTTGACTTACCATTTATGGGATTTTTATCCATCGGGCCATCTACACTTAAACTTATTCTAATTTTTTGTGGTTTCCTCAAGCTTGGTGGTGGATTGGGAACGTCGAAAATAGTTGGCATATTGCCGAGCACCAAGTAAATCCTCCTTTCCTGGCAACCTTTTCTCTTCGCCAGACATTCTCCTTTGACAATGAAGCCCGATGAAAGCTGAGGAAAACAGCAAGTAGTAACGTTTGTAGCGTGTTCACTGTAACTCAGCCAGTCGTCTCGTGGTTTAACTTGCCACGAACATGGCGGCGTGCGCATCTGGCTATTACAACTAATAGCGCCCTCTGTCCTCTCTGTATACACTCTGTGGTGGAGTGCTGTAGAGGTGAGCGAGACAGGGAGAGAGTGAGGAGGGTCAAAGTGGAGCGAGGGGGTTTTGTTGGTTGGTGGGATGTGGAGGGGGATGGGAGACGCCTGCGCACGATGTGGTCAGTACGCCCCGAGGAAGAGAGGCGGTGGCGGTCCTGTGCCTCGCGCCGATGACGTCTCGGGCACGTTTAAGTGAGGTGGGAGGTGGAGAGGAGAGGAGGAGGAAGAATCGTGCTATGTTGTTATATGCGTGCGTTCAAATGGTTTGTTATAGTTATCAAAACGGCTGGATTTCATTTAAGCTCCTTCAAGGAAATTAAAGCTATTTCGTATCTTATGAATGATTATCTGGTAATAAATTTGCGAATTAATTTGCATGCCGACTAGAGGAAACTGTGTTGTAACCGCTGCTAATTGAACAATGAGAATCATCTGCCCTATAATAGGGTGCGTCATGGCATCATCGTCGTGGGACAAAAATTCCAGTGAACATAAAGGCTGGAACACAATCGACGTGAAACGTTGGCACGAGCCGTTCACGTAAAAATTTGAGACGGGAACTATCACACATTGGAGACAATCAACGAATGCATAAGACGTTGACGCTCAGGAGTAGAGAGGATTAGGTCAAAAGTGGCAATAATCCGAGGAACAAATATGCGTTCACTATTTCATTGATACTTGATCCACTACATAAGGATTCAATATCCACTTTGATTACATGGAGGTCGACCTGTATTTCATTTTCAATGTGTAATTGCTGATTTACGCTATCCTTTCACATTTTCCACTTCTCCATTTGATTGTACAAAAGTGTTCCGGAAGGTGGCTCACTTATCGCTTGGAAAACTCTCATTGGCTCTCCGTGTGCGTGAGACGTGTAGATATGAAATTTGCCCAACTCCTTACGTAAATGTATATAGGTATACACGGTGGTTGTGTCCGTTATTTTATGCTTCAGGTGGGTAGTAATATTTACAGAATTTCACGTTGTGTTCCAGCTTAATTCGATTATATTCACGAGGCAAACAATTAAACATATTCTACACGGAAAATAATACCAGAATTTAAAAAATACACAATTTTTACTCGTGGAATGAAAGTTAACGATCACAGGAGGCATGATTACTTCCCTGAATGAGCAATGTTTATGCAATACATCTATTTAAAAACGTTTATGGATTAACTATGCCTCAATATAATGAATTCAATAATGGCAATATGATCTTTAATATCTGAAATGGCATCTCCAAATATGGAACATGATCTCATTTTGACTCCATGATTTCCACAACGAATTTTCTTCATTCGTAGGATCATTCAATTCACAATTCGGAAGGTAATGCCCCGGGGTAAATGGCCTTTACACGTTATTCCCAAGAATCCTTTGAACGAGCCGGCCGCAATGAAGAGTAGGTCTCCGTTATAAGCAGAAGATTTATTCTTGCAACTTGAGGAAGTTGGATGATGACATCTATCTTTGGGGTGTTCCGAAATTTCGGTTGACTCATTGAACTCAAGAGAGAATAGGTCTCGCGTTGAGTGCGGCAAAGCTGTGCGAATGCTTCAAAGTTGGTTTTCAGAAAGGATGTAGTCGGCGTCTCAGCAGCCATTCAATCAGCGGACCCTAAACGGTAGTCCCGAAACGGCAGTTGTCGATTCGCACCCAAGAGCAGAGACGTAACAGCTCAATGCCAGAATTTACTTATAGCTTAGTCCGCTAGGATTGGGGCGATTAAAAATTTGCGTTTTCTTGCATCATGACTATTGTCTTTGTATTGCTTGCCATTCATTTATCTCATTACGATGCCATAATAAATAATTGCTCGCGGCCACGCGACTGGTCATGGACTTTGAATGATGGCTTGAGGAAAGCGAATGTTCTTTGTTCGTAGTTTTGCCTTGTATCGTACTCTGGCTTTAGCCCTAAACGCGTGGAATGAAACAAGGCAGTAGACAATCGTTCTTCGGTCGCGTGCTGAGTGCTACACCCTCTTCCACGAAGTGAATTCACACCGGAACGAAATGAGCGAACGGAAGGGTGAATGAAAATTACTCTCCTATTATGTAGCAGATATTAATGGATGTTAAAGCGTCCGGTTTCTTACATGCTTTCTTCCTTGGATCATTTTTCCTTTGTGGCGCTCATGTTCTTGAGCCCCCATTATTATTATTTTTATTATTATCACGTCCTAATTTATGCTTCCACACGAAACCTCTCATCAAAGTATGCGTCCGAAGGAAAGAGAGACCTAGTTTGATTGATGATGATGGGGTGGGGGGTCACTTAGGCGTCATTGCCACAAACCAGAAATTGGGGGTACAAAGCTGCGGAAGTTGCTTTTGCATCCTGAAAGAACCGGAAGGAAAAAGAAGGAAGTCGTGTGAGGCTAAGGAAAAAAAGGGAAATAGGGATTTTTTTTATTTTGTGGGTAGCGCGCTTACCTATGGTCAAGGTTCAATTCTGGTCTCGAGAATAGATGTGTTTTATTTGTTTACAACTAATTTTACTGCCCGGCAGGCGACAGGAAGGGCGGACGACCTTCAAAGTACAAACGCGTGCTAAAAGAAAATTAATAAAAACGACCCCATGTAAAAGTGGAAAAATGTTAAAGAGAATGATGATCTTCTCCATCGAAAATACATTTTTAAGGAGTCGAGTCGCCTTAACAGATCTTCATCGCAATCTTAGATTCGTTTGTAATTTTCCGAAATGAATAAAAATGAAATGGGTTGTTTACTAATGGGATAGTACTCCGAAGACCGGGCGAAAGATTATCGACTTGACCCACAAGAAGAGAAGGGAAATAAATAGAGCACATACTGAGGCATGACAGTTTAGTGGAAACGAATTGGAAGGAAGCATAGTAGGAAGGACCCTAGAGGTAGACGAAGAATGAAATATGGGACATACACAATGGAGACTATTAGAGTTAGGAACATACGAAGGTTTGAAAACGCTGGTGGGTAGTAAGGAAGTTTGGATGGTTGCGATAGATAAACCAATCTTTGAACTGCAAACTTGGGATGGCAATCAATAATGGAGGCTGACCACCGTATTCGTCCGGTTGAGTTTCCTTCATTTAATAAGATTTACTCATTGCTGCGAATGAAGAAGTACTCAAAAGAACCAATGAAGAAGTACTCTAAATAACCAACGAAAGGGAACCTTATGATGAGGGTATACTTACAATAACAAGGAAACTAATGGGGCTGATATCGAGACATATCAGTTGGTGAAAACAGTATTGGAAAATTATCAAGAGAGGAAAAACCTAGAGATAGTCCATATAGTGTGCACAAGAGGTGACACAGAGTAACCGGTCTTCGGATTGATAACCTATGGTGATGAAGCAACAGATAATATTTTAAATTTTTTATCATCATCAATGGTACTCGTAATTCAAACCGGAGATTGCTTTACTGCAGCCAAGGCTGCATTTTCTAGGGAAATATTTTATGTGGTAGTTTCCCTTCGCCTTCCACATCGCAGTACTGCGGCCGATTCCGTGAACTTCACTCTCGCCCCCAGCTATGGCAGTTGATGCCGGGCCGATCCTCTTCATCTGCGCCATCAGTGCCTACTGGTGAAACTGCTGCCTTCCACCAGAGGTGTTGCGTGTATTGAAGTTGTAGGTAATTTTCCCGAAAATTGGTGCAATTTCGAGGCTAGGCTACTACCGCTCCCAAGGTCTAATCCGAAGGTATTATCATGTTAAATTCCACAATTTTGGAACAAATTTTGCTGCCAAGCGTTTCACACCCAAAACATTCGAAAAAATTTCATGGCATGAGCCAATCGATATGTCAACGTCATCAGAGACTTCTCTGATTGTTATTCGGCGATCGGCGATAACCATTTCTTTCACTTTTTCCACGTTTTTATCGGTTGTCGATGAGCTGGGCCGTCCGCGGCGTTCGTCATTTTCAATGTCTTCACGGTCATCTTGTAAACGCTTATACCACTCGTAAAATCTTGTAACACTCATAGAAGAAAGACAATAGGCCTTTAAACATTTCATACACTTTGTTTAACTTTATTTCATTTTTTTTAAACAAAATTTGATACAAATTCTTTTGTCCATTTTTAAATATTTTTTTCACAAACGAAAATCGCCGAGCTCATGAAAACACGTCTAACCTTAGCGGCTGCCACAGACAAAGTAAACAATGAATACAGCTGAAAATTTTCTCATACTTCAGGGGCGTGTATACCAACATTTAAAAAAAATTGTGTATCAATCGGACTCTCCAAACCCGCGAAATTAAAAAATTCCCGTTATTTTCTGAACACACCTCGTACATGTTTGGTCTGACGATACAATCCGTCCGGAAACATTGTGCATTTCGGTCTTCCGTTAAAAAGAGGTATCTTTCAATGACGATGCAAGTGTGTACGGGTGCACCTGTTCATATGCACTCATGCGCACGAATGTATATACAAAAACACGTACGTCAAGTTTCGACATACAAGAATTTTCGCGACGCTAATCCGTCAGTCTTTTTTTCAACCATGGGTTTATGCTTTGAGACACCTATCGTGAATACAGGCATTCGCAGCGACTTGTTTTAAATGAATCGTTCAGTCAAATAAGTGCCTTTAAAACTGACTGGCGTCGTATATTAAGAAAGATGTTGAAGACATTGAAACAATTTTGGAAATTAACTTCATAGGCTTATGTGAACTAACGTTCTGTTCGACCAGAAAATACTGGATTAAGATACCGCACTTGCCGTATATGATGTATTAGTGAACTTATAATTATGTAATTTAACAGTGTCAAATTCTCTTCACCATAATATATCTGACATTGGAGAAGAAAACTTATGCGAATTTCACTTGATAAGAGATTTATTCATGTCACGGGTTTTGAGCATTTTGAGCCATCTTCAGGTCCATCAGGCCTATCGCCTGATGATGATGGCATAAAATGCTGAAACCCGGGTCGTGAATAAATCTCTTGTCAAATTTGCATAAGTTTTCTTCTCCAATATGAAAAAACTTCACATAATTAACCCTGGAACCTCACGGTTTGATAATATATATCTGCTTGAATACCATTTGCTGTTTCCTGCCGATGACTCTGTATTTCATTGTCCTCTGAGGTTATATCAACAACTATTTGTTTGTTTGGAGATTCGTGTTTAGTCTTTTTGTTTATATTGATAATACATGCGCCATTGACTGAGCCGATACATTTTTATGGTTTCTTTTATGTTTGTTTGCATGCAAATTTCAAGCGGAAAGTCGCAAGCTTTTAATGACGCTGAGACCAATGGTGATTACTTGGCTGAACTTGTGTGTTATATGTTCGTGTCTTAATTGACTAATCTCTCCAAGTTTTGTATAATATTGTGCTAACAATAAAGGTTTCATCGTGATACGTACGCCATGAAAACAACTTGTCCACCTTTTGTTTCCCACGTGCGATAAGACGACAGAGTGGTTCACTTATCGAATTTATGGAATATTATGCCAATGAACTGTATATTTCGCATTATTTTGCCCTCTTATCATACCAAAACTGAGGTCATCACTCGAATAAATATGGTTATGTTTGATAATTCATCGGTTAAGGTACTTTTATTCACGACCTGCGAACCATGAAAAATGACTTTGATTGATAATATGCAACTTACCGGAAAGCATTCAATTTTGAATCCCTATCGTTTTCCGATATCTTCCTCGCATAACCGGTATTCTGTCCTATATCACTCTCTCAATTTTCAACAATCCATCCCCTATTATCCAATTCATTTACTTTCACTCTCTTCTTCAAATTTTCCCCAGTCACCGCATGACAATAATTCTTCGTTTGTTTTCTTCTCCATCCGCACTTAACCAATTCATCCCTTCGCGGCACTTTTGTCTCAGAATTCTTAATTTTAGGCCCATTCACATTACTCAGCGTCGAAAGGATTTACGACCTTTCGACGCTAAGTTGCTTGTGCGATTTCTTTCATTGATCTTTTATTTAATTGTTCACTTACGATTCCTGTATTTTTTTCATTACAAATTCTACTTTAGTAGCGCAACTCTCCTTCAGAATCTCTCTAAAGGTGATTATTAACCTACCGGTCGACGTAAATTTATGATAAAATCAGGTATTCTCAAACGTATCCTGCCCTACGATAAACTAATTCATAAATGAATAAAGATATTTCTCATCGGCGGAGTAGTCATGCAATCTTGACCATTCTCAGGAGATGTCCCACATGATTTAATGGATATGTTATTTGTCATCCATGGGTGTGATTTGATTCTGCACCCCTAATTCGAGGTCCCACTTTTAAACTTGTATTACCTGGGGCTAATGTGTTGGTGGGATGAAAATTAATATTAAGAAAACGAAAGTAATGAGATTTTAGAGAAGTAGGAAAGCTAAGGTGAATATCAAGCTAGAAGGTAATAAATTAGAAAAGGTAGAAAAGTTCACTTATTTGGGAAGCATCATAGAGGAAAATGGACGTAGTGTCATGGATATCAGACGAGGAATTGCATTAGCAAAAGAGGCCTTTGCGAAAAGGAAAGAGTTAATGAGAGGGACCCTAAATAAAGATTTGAAGAAAAGATTAGTAAAAACCCTAATATGGAGCGTAGCACTATATGGATCAGAAACCTGGTCCATGAGGAAGGATGAGGAGCATAGATTGGAGGCTTTTTAAATGTGGGTTTGGCGATGGATGGAGAAGGTGAGAATAACAGAGGGAGAAAAACGAATGAAGAAATTTTGAGAATGGTGCATAGGGGAGGAGAAGCGTTTGCTGCGAGAGAACCGAAAAAGACAGGAAAGATGGATGGAAGGGGTACTCAGAGGCAATGGGTTGTTGAAGGTTGTGATAGAGGGTAGAATTTTGGGTAAGCGGGGTAGGGGTAGGAAGAGAATAGGGATATTGGACAGAATGATAGGGGGTATGAAGTAAGCAGATTTGAAGAGGGATTATAGTTGGATATAATGCGGACAACCTAAGCTCATACTCATCAAAAACCTACTTTAACCGGTAGATTACCCATTCATCATCAATGTGTTGGTAGCACTCTGCGCGTTTACAAATTGATCGACTGAAGTGATGTCAATCCTCCCAATCAGGGCCTTACAGTTTACCGTTTCGATTTTAGACGGGCACCTCTTCCCGCGCGGCACGTTGTGTCACTTCTCTCTCTCCCTCTCCGTCTCCCTCTGTCGCGACTCCTTGTTTTTCCGAAGTTATTCACAGCCAGGGAGGTTCCCGGCACACAGTCCCTAATCGATGCACTTCGAGTTGAAGTCTTTCCAAAGTCCTTTCCACCGTCCACTTCGCCCGTCCACTTTCCCCATCGTCTCCCTCTAGATTATCCTACGGATCCCTCATTATATCTCAGCAATGGGATTGGGGGTTAGGTGGCTGCCAGGACCAATGCAGAATGGAATTTTGCACGACACATGTTGAACGCAAGGTGAGAAAAAAAAAGTTCCCTCGGAATGATAATGAATTTTTTACGTATAGACTCGACTCCCTGAATTCATGCGAGAACCAGTTTATTTTTCAAAGAAGTTTAATTTTTTCTCATCGGCATCCTGGTATTCATGAACAAATTTGAGTATTCGAACGAATCCGTCACCTGCATCTGTAAAATTTTTAAATAATTTTCCTTGAGCAGATTAGATGTTGTATTTTCAATTAATTTACCGGACTTTGCTGATAGAATGGAATAATTGATGTGTAATCTACCGGTTAAGGCAGGTTTTTGATGAGAATTAGCTTAGATTGGCCAAAATAACATCAAACTAAAATCTCTCTTCAAATCTGCGTACTTCCTACCCCTACCCCGCTTACCCAACATTCTACCCTCTATTACAACTTCCAACAACCCATTACCTCTCTGAGTACCCCTTCCAACCACCTTTCCTGTCTTTTTCGGATCTCTCGCAGCAAACGCCTCTCCTTCCATACCATTCTAAAAACTTCTTCATTCGTTTTCCTCTCTGTCCACTTCACCTTCTCCATCCGTCGCCAAATTCACATTTCGAAAGCCTCCAATCAATGCTCATCATCCTTCCTCATGGACCAGGTTTCGGATCCATATAGTGCTACGCTTCATATTAGGGTTATCGCTAATCTTTTCTTCAAATCATTATTTAGGGTTCCTCTCATTAACTGCGTGTCATGACACTTCGTCCATTTTCTTCTATGACGCTTCCCAAATAATTCAACTTTTCTACCTAGTCTAATTTATTCCCTTGTAACTTGATATTCAACCTACCCATCTTACTTCTCGATAATCTCATTACTTTCATTTTCTTAATATTAATTTCCATCCCAAATCTCTGGCACTGGTCCAGTAAAGCATTCAACGAGGTCTGCAGTCCTTTGGCTAAGTCACTAACTAGGGTTTGGTCGTCGGCGAATCTGACGACAACGAATAGAAGTTTTCCACGCAGTGGAGAATGGAATAGTTACCACATGAAAATACGAATGTACCATTGTATCTATCAGATTCATTTAGCCGATGTGTATATATATAGTTTTGTGGATAATTCTTTGAAATAGTTCTTTATGGAATATTTCGTAGGTGTAACATTTCATTTGAAATGTTTATTTAAAATTGAAATAAACCTTTCCCAAATCATGTGTCCTGTGAAAATAATTTGTCGACACAATCCCTTTCCCTTCTCGATCCTATTATCACGTTCCCTCTCCTTTCATTTTGAGGATTGATAATGTAAAGCGGTTCCCATTTGCGGAGAACATTTTGAATAATGTCACGCATAGACGTGGGGGTACTTATAAAGTTGGGCAACTTTTAAAGAGTACAAATACATTGCTCTTATCACGGTTCGAATTTCTTTATCAGTAATCTTTTAAGCTTTTTTCCTGCGTCCTACTCCAAATCCCAGAGAGACTAAAAAAACTTCATTCGGATGCGGTGAGGTATTAATTCTGTAAAAGGCAAACTGGGTTTTGATGAGTGCTTTTAAATTTTTTCTGTTTTTAAACTCGTCTGATATCATGAAGTATTCCCTCTTTTTATCGAAAATTGTTACATTAATAGTTCGCTCATATTTCTTCAATAAATGTTTAAAATAAAAGAAAAATCTGGAATTTCGTCAATTTTCAGAGTAATATTGGATATAGGAAACACTTTGAATTTGGTTTTTCCCTCTCCAATTAAAAATTATATCAAATTTATAATCAATTTTTTGCTTTTAAGTCTAGTAAATTGACGGTATTTCAGGAGGTCGTTTTTTTGTAAAGCTCATGTTATAGCAAGTAATTCGTTCCAACCTGTCTTTCCAATTATTCATTATGAATTCACGACGCACACAGACTTTCGTGTGTCAATTAAGTGGAACACACATATTTAAAATGAGTATTTCGTGAGAATTTTCAGCCCTAGGGACCTTAGGTTGATATTTGAAACGTTTTCGATTGAAATTTTCGCTTTTATACGTCGTTTGTTTTGTTTGAAATTAATATGATAAGGTATGATATAAACAAGGGATATTGAGATATAATAATAATGGACCATTTACCCAGAATTGTCCCCTTTACTTTCTATTTGCCCTCTTCGCAGTCTACAGGTTTTTATATGGTAAAAATGTTCTTTTGTTCGAATTTTTGCTCTCTGTACTTTTCGTTACTCAGCTCCCTGATGGCATCCTGGAAACACGCCGCTTGAAACATCGTGTATAAGTGGAATGGGTGAAATTTAATGCATATTTATGGTATAATATTTTTTTCTTCTTCAGGTTATTCCTTGGTTTATAATTAGAGTACTGTCCAATCAGAGTATTGTCCAGTAAAGCATATGTTCCTGACGTAAACAAATTCTTTCATCTGTCTATCCAATCCTTATGCAAAATTTCCTTCTTTATACGCCATCTTGAATTATTAATTTTCCAGGACATATCAGTTGATCAGTACATCACGTTTTCTGCTCTCGGTATATGCTCTACATAGCCGGTTCAATCTCGAATTTTCAACCAGCCCCATGCCATGTTACATGTTATTTACCTTCCTCCTTGAGGATTCAAACTCCAAATAGAAAAATCTTGACATGTTCTTTTCTTTTTGCCTGAATTTAAAATATAGTTTTTAATGAAATTGACGATCTCACTTACGTGGGCAGGGTGAAAAGTTCTCGACCTTGCGCTGATATGGCGTTAGTGACAATGATATTGGTTTTTCTATTGTTTGTACACATTTTTCAACAAAATAGACCAAATTTTCACTTGAGTTGACATATATTATTGTTGTCTTATTGTTTAAAACGGCCTTTAGAAATGGACTGTTCATGTATTTTCCGTACAAGCGGATAAACTGGAATACTCCTGCTGTCATAAAATTCTTCGTTTTGGACGATCTACCGCCAGCATCAATACATCCGAATTATGGTCTGCTCCTTATTTAAAAAAATATAAAATAAGTGAACTTTTTGCTTGAAAATAAGTCTTTAATTGCTAGGTCGAGAATTTTTCACCTCACCCTCGTAGTGGAAGTTATGGATATCAACTGTTGGAAAAATAGATGTGATCGTACTTTTCCTATTCCATCCATGTATATAGTTAAAAGTTTTAAGCTACTTTTGGCCATTTACGCGCTTCGGAATCCCCAATCGTCAGTATTTTTTTTGTTCTCGCATAACAGGACGAGAAAAAATAAGTAGGTGTATTACTATTGGGTGAAAGGATTCTATTTCTACTTTTTCAACACCAAATGTACGTTCCTTCCCCATGTAATTCTCTGCTAGAGCAGGCTAAATTGAATCTATTCTGGTTTTTCGTTTTATTTTTATTTCACTTGGAGTTGAATGAAAAAACTATTAAAAGTGTGATTTTTTGATCCAATCGTAACCTCATAATTGATGGTTTTCCATGGATGTGGTAGGCCGATTTTTTTCCCGAAAACGAAAACGATTCAAGGCTCTTCAAATTTCATGTGGTTAGGGGGATCAGGGAAACAAAAACCTAATTTTTTTCCATCAAGGAGGTTTTAAAAGTTTTATCACGACTAAGATGGTTGATCACTAATGTAACCTAGTCAAAACAGGAGTAAGAATCACACATTGAAAAAATATTGAAAGTTCAGGAGGGAATGAAGGTGGTGTTTCAACCAACAGACGAAGGTGGTGGTGCCACCGAAAATTCTTCACCACTGTGAGTTTCTTTCTTTTTGTGTCCTGTGTCTTTGTACGT
>WURS02431504.1:0-34538 GCA_011762765.2 Rhinocypha anisoptera | reverse complement strand
ATCCCCCTCCCCCCCCCTTGTTCCACCCCTCCTCACACCGCCCTCCTCCTCTTCCCTCCCCTGCTCTTCCCGCCCGCCCGACCAATCTCGGTGCCGTCGGCGCTAACATCTTCCGCCCGTTCACACCCTCGTCGGAAGCACTTCATCAGCGGGGGGCCACCGCACCCATTTCGGGGATCCCGTCACCAAACATCTATCCATCCGTCCGACCGCCTTCTCCCCCCGGCACATCAGGGAGAGAGGGACGCCTCCTCTCCGGCAAGTAGACCATCGCCACCCTTGTCCGAGGTGTCTACGGAACACACCCCCTTTTCCCTCCTCATAACCCCGCGGGCCCCGGTCGTGTATTTGCGCCTGAGCGACACTCCGGTGATCTTTTTCAGGAGAGAATTTCTTTTCGGAACTTTTTAAGCACTCCTTTAAACTTTTCGCAAAGCTTTAAGTTATAAAGTTTCAAAATAAACCACAAAACACACCATGCGTAGTGATACCGAGGGTGCGTTCTTGAAATCGCCTTGAGAACAGCTTGAGATTGTTTTTTTTCTTTTTGTTTTCTTTCTCTCCGGCAACGACTCGCGTTGGTAAGGCAGTGAAATATCGTATATTTTGATCGACATGTAGTTGATAAATGTTACCATCACTGTGATGTGTTCAGATTTTGATATGATATACCTTATTCATTCATTGCTGATGAATCCGTCTTTTTTTTACAGACTATCCCTCCATCTACTTCTAATTCAAAGCATTACCCTGCAATCCGCCGCGAGGGAGTGTGGCAGGGGGTGAGCCACCGCCAAACATTCACATTCACTCCGAAATTCAAAAGTTAAGAGACAAATTGCCCTCAGAATGAAGCGATCCGCATGCAAAATATAATAGTAAAACATCATCCACAACATGAATGACAATTTTAGACTTCTCACTACAAACATGCATGGAAACAACTACAAATGTCGTTACAATATGAAAGGTCCAAAAGGGAGCTCTTCTCCTTCTAAATTATCTACGTATTTTCACGCATGACTAACTCCTTTACCTGTGAGGACAATGAAGTGGTTTCGCAACCCTAATGGGCTGGGTTGAGTAAAGGAGGAAGGGCTTCCTCTCGCGGGCGGGTAGTTGGGGGGTGGGGATTAAGTGAAGGGCAGGGAGATAAGGGGCTTCACGCAATGAGTACTTATGGCTTTTTTTAGAAAGTTTCGCAATCGGGACGGGTGAATTTTAACCCAACGGGTGAAACCGTTGTAAATTTTGAATGCGGTGAACGGCCAGTTTGGACCGCTTAAATCGTTAGAATACTACTCCACCACAAAAACACATCGCAAATTCAGCTGTGACCGTGACGCAAATATACCGTGACGTCGAATTTATCTTTGCCAGGGGACCCAAACTTTCTCTCTTTCTCCCTCTCTCTCCCTTTCTTCCTTCATATTTCACTTTCTGTGTCCTTCCCTATCTCCTCGGGTTTGCTGAATGTGGTGAGGTCGGCTCACCTAAAGTCTTCTCAGTACTAGTTTCCGGGAACGTACCTACGTACGTCTACGTCTTCCTTTAGGGGCCGCTTTGAGGTGGGTTAACTACGGTTGGGCCAGTTCCCTTCATGACCGAACCCGACTCGAAACTTTATCAGGATTTTCCCACTAAGATCCAGACCGAGAGCAAACTCTAGCCTGAGTCGGTTATTATACTCCAGCCCGTATTAGTATAAGATACAATTCTCAAAGAATAATATATATAAATTGTTAGGACACTTAAAAAAAAATAGTTCTTTGTAGCCCTTGAATTCGTAGTTTCGTCGTGATTTCTCTTTGCAAATCCCTCAGGGTGAATGGCAGAAAGGGATGATTTTCACGCTTCACCGTGGAATTGCGGGTCGCGTTCGCAAAGGTGATTACTTGATTTAAATTACAGCGAGCGGGTAAAGGATCGGGTGGTGTAACGCCTGGCCTATTATTGTGATGTTGTGCTCTGGCCATTTGTTTCATTGTTTTTTATGTGGAGTAGAATTTTAGATGGTTGATTGTTGGAAAGTTTTTGTATGGTGTTTGTATAAGGGGAAGAGCTGGGATTGTTGTGAAGGAATAGCGGGGACTGTTGAGTGCGAATTGGGGGGATTGTGGAGTCAGAAACGAGAGAATAAAGACGTGAATTTGGAAGCGTGCGGCGGTTTTTTGGTTTGCTCTCGGGGAGGAGAACGTTACAAATAATTCTTACGTTACAGCGGGAATGTGAGGACGAAGGCGTGGCTGAGCGCAGGCCGGCGGAAATGGGGCACGCAAAGCGAGCCCTTCTTCCACGGACGACTTTGAACGGTGGTGCGGGATAGAAGACTCGCGTCCTTCACCCCGCACTCCTAAAACAATCCAACTCCGTGTCTCCTCCATCCATAGATGAATCTGGATCTGAATATGGAAACCGTTTTCTGGTCCTCTTGTTTCGGGCAGGATGGGAACGCCCATCCTGCCCGAACCAATTAAAAGGGACGAATGGCTCTGTGGGTGGGGGGGGAGGGGAGGGAAATCCCCCCGTCGAATTTTTTCTCTTGCGCCGTCCCTGTTGGGTCGTCGTCGCGCGATTTCGGAAATGAGGGCCTCGCGTTGCGCGGCTCTCGCCTCGATTCTCAATTTCCATTTCGCCCCTTCCCCATCGCGCCTTCCTCGCTGTTTTCTGTGGAAGGGCGAGGATTCCCGAGCGGTCAATCGTCTGGCGGAAGCGTGACGTCTGATGGAGGCCAATTATTGAAAAAGCTAAACCGTACGCGTCGTTTTGCCGGGGGCGATTGATGGAGAGGGGCAAGGCGGGTGGGGAAAGAAGAGTACGGGGTCGCGGGAAGGAAGGCAATCTATGGAGGGGAAATCTATATTTAATTATTTCTTCCATCCGAAATCGATGCTATGGGTTAGCTCCACCGGAACTCGGTCCATCACGCTGTCGAGTGGCGAAAGAAAATTTGAACCGGTATTTTCGATTAATATCTTCGGCTTTCGGTGGTGCTGGTCCGGCAATATGGCTGACTATCCACGATGCAAAATAAGTAAAAAGAGTGTTTTCCATGTAAGTTAAAAATTTCTTCCTCATCAGGACTCATTCGCAAAGCTTGTGTCCAAGACTGGGGAATATAGGTTAATGACGTTTTAATTTCGGCATTTACTGGATAAAAAAAGCATTTAAAATGCGAAAATTTTCGATTTCAATAGCTGCGGCGCATGACACTTTTCAAGAATGACAATTTAATATCGCACTTGATTTTTCACAGAACTTGCGGTGGTTTATGAGCTACCATGACAACTCCGCTTATTTTTACATCGACTGAAAATGTCTTGTTTGAATGGACCCATTCTCTCTCACTTAGTGTGAAGTTGTGATGTACGTTTTTGGCCTTCATGATTCAGTAGTTATTCCTTATGTTGTTTGTCAGCTAACCCAAAAAGGCGTTTTTCAGACATTGCAACAATTTTTACCTCCCTTTTGATCAGTAATTTTCTGTGCAGGGCTGGCAAAGATTAAATGATACGCCTAAATGCTTGTTTACTATATTGTTAGGAGCACAAACGGAGATGACGACATGGAAATGTGAGTCCCTGCAACAAGCAGTCACTTATCAACTTTGATACGAACTTTTCAGACTAATATAACATTTTAGCTCTCCATGTCATCGATCCCCTCAGCCTTCCTGAATCCATACATCTCTCACTACGATGGTGAAGGAAACCACTCGAAGGAAGTAATCATTTTTGCCTTTTTATAACTAATGAAGCCGACTTTTGTGTCAGAGTTTGGTTTTAGGTAGTACAGTCACCCGATAGCAAAAAGAAAGTAGTTTATTTTTTTTCATATTTCATCAAAAGCTTCATCTAGTCCCAAGCTTGGCGTGAAATCAAACGTTTACCTAATCAAATTACGTCCAATTCGAGTCTCGCTGAGGCGTGTTTTCTCCAGGAGTGCAGAAATTTACATTTTAGATTCAGAATAGTGACGGGCGTTAAATTAGGACGACGTTGATCAGTGGATCATGTATAATGAACTTCCAAGCACCGGCAAACCGAAGATACTCGCGAATGGAATTTTCGAAATAGGTGTGTGCTTCTCTCTCTCTCACTTTTCCATTACACGTGTCATGTATGATGCATGGCTGGGGGCGTTTTAAAGAGAACAGTTCCGTTGCAAATGCACTCCCAGAATGCAATGAGATTCCATGATCTCGACTTCACCACGTGAAAACTATTTGCAACCGTGTTTCTCTTTTTTTTTCTTTTTTCTCACAGGAAACATATTTTCCTCACAGATCTCTTTTTTATTTCATAGGAAAAAACAAACTCGAATCTTTCAACGACTCTTATGATTACACCTTTTAAGAACATGGGGTGAAGAATATCAAGTGTCTTGAAATTAAAAAAACAATGTTTTCTTTTCTTTCTATCTTAACGAACCTTGATATTTGTGTTTGTAAATTCATTGTAAACGGATCTGCATATTAAAAAAATTATTTATCTATATATTTTTAATAGTGAAGGGAAAGAGTTAAAAGAAAAACTGAGGAATAAGATATTCCTCACCTCAAATCTAGCATCAAACTCTGGAACTCTCTTCCTGTGCAGACAGAATGTTCCAAAAACCTTACTTGTTTCAAATATGTAAATGGTCACTATGTGTATTCACTCTCAGATCTGTTTATAAATTAATGAATAGATGATTGGCTGATAGTTGAGTGAAATTATTGCTTGATTGTTCATCTGTATTCATGTATGCATGTATTTTGTATTCTGGGCTTTTTGTTATACTGAGATGATTCTTTATCTTATTCATTTGAATAGTTCTGTTAATTTTTAAAAAAATTCAGTTTATTGGTAACTAATTCATCCTTAACTTTGATAATTTTCATTTCTGCTTCCTATTTGTGAATGCATTAAAAAACTGTAAAAATATTATTTGTTCCGTGGGAATCAACTTCCCCGAACAATAATAAACATTAATTAATTATTGTTATTTGTTCCGTGGGAATCGATTTCCCCAAACAATAATAAACATTTATTAATTATTATTTATTAACATGCCATTAAGACCATTATGTCCCCATCTGGAAACTTCCACTCGAAGTTAGAATTTAGTAAGAGTTTGGCATATTATAATTTATCGTTTACAAAATGACGGTGAAATCTCGATTGACTTTCTAGAAGCAGTGGGTGGGCAGCTGCTTGCTGACTGTCCACTCAAGAGTTCATATTTGAGAATTAAAACTAGTCATATTTTTCTCATCTTCAATGTGAGGGTTGTTATCCGACCCCCGACTTTGGTGCGTCAACACCATTCCCTCTCAGATCAATTTTGAAATAGGTGCACTCTACGCTAATGGCAGTTATATGACATTCAACTCCATTTCTGTGTTAATAATTGAACGATCGAACGAAACGTTCGGATAATATATATATATATTTATTGCTGAGAACTGACGGATAATTGGCGCATCGTGATATACCTAATTTCAAAACAAGTACAAAGCAGCACAATAGGGAAAAAGCCCGAATTTGAAACTATGGGATTCCTGAATATTTGATGATGTGTGTTACTCTTGGAATAAAATATTTTGCTCCGAATCGAAGCATGAAAGTGATCACTTCTCTCAAAACAGCCTCATTCTATTTTTTCAAAAGGGGACTTTTGACTTGACTACTGTTCCAGTAATATTAAATATTAATATAAAAAGAATATATTTATCAGAAAACTAGTAACTGGGCTATTTATTATTCGAATACATAATGGAATTGTATCGATTTCTTCTCGAAGTCAATTCACTAAATATTTTCTTTCACAATTTAATGGTTTTTCAAGTTTACAAGTCAGATACGTAAAGAAGAATAAGGCGTGATATGGTGGAAAAATGAGATATCCTTTTTTTAAATGGATTTACAAGCCGGTTTATGAGAAAAACGAATGAACGGAAGCCATTGTAAAATTCAACGAAAGGAAAACTCTCCTGTAAACAATCTAATAACAAAATCAATCTGATTTGTTGTTTAATAAGGCTGGTTGCGATACATAATACTTTTGAATTTTGTTACCTATGTATCGGCGATACGTCGGCAACAAAAGATGAGAAAAGTTCTTGAGAAGTGAACAAGAGGAAGACCCAAAAATGTCATACTATATAGTCCGAAGACGATTAAAAACTACAGTTATGAGAAGGTGAAATGGGGAGCTTCATATTGAGACGATGGTTGTAGCGGTAGCGACAAAGAATTCATTTGGATTTTGAGAAAAAGAAGAATTGAATGCTCTAACAAGCAATTCAATTAGTTTTCTCTCTTCTGTCAATTGTGTCAATATAAAAAATGAGCTCTAGTATTTCAACAGATACTCACAGGGTAAATTTTACATTGCCTATTTATACCCTTATTTTGGAAATAACTATTATGTATTTTGTGGAATACTCTATTCTGACAGAAAAAATAAAGTAATTGAGGATGTTTTATGTTATATTCACACTCTCCCAAATTGGATTATCAAGTCTCTGTATAATTATATGGCTACTAAACCTCATCTAAAATGCTAAAAGAGAACATATATCAAAGAAAATATATTGCATACACATATTGAATTGAAAACAAACATTTTTGTAATTCCACAGAAATAACTTTATTCAGGATACAGTCGAGGATACAGTTTTGATGTTCGACGACATAATCACCTAACCTGCTTATCGTTAGGTGATGATGACCTAGTATCGTTAATAATTATATTTGTAAAATGGAATCGCAAAGTGTTGGCTTTCAATTCAATATGTTGAGCAAATTACACACAGTTACGGCTGAAACGAGTTTAAGGCTCTGTTATGTATGATAATATAACAGCATATTTGAAAAATAATTGCCTTAAAACACTAGTGCTTTTAAATTTAGAGTTATTTAATTCGTCACAGTAAAAACTACAAAGATTACTTTTCATTACTATCCGGAGAGAAATTTAATGTTTTAAATATTCCCAGACAAATTCACCTCCTCACATCCAATGATGTTATCAAATAAGTTGATTCAGATATAATAATTACTTCTATTCAGGTACTTCATTTTAACATTAGTTTTTTACCCGTAGTTAGGTTAAAATTACATATATATATATATATATGCTAGAGAAAATTAGTACCAACGTTCTTATTTTGTAAAATATTTTAAAGGTATCTTCTCATATCTTGTATTAATTTTTGTTTGAAATACTAAAAATTACCCAGTACTTATAATGTACGCACATGACTAACCCATAATAAAGTATTTAATGTTCTATTAAAACTAGAAAGTGCACGTTTTATTTTATGAAAAATCACGCAAGCGCAATTTGATTGGTTGGCTGGATTTATTTAATGATATAGGAGTTTTTGAAAAACACGACAATATTAAACGTAATCTAGATTTTTACTTTTATTATTATACATAATAAAATCCTAAAATTAATTCCGTTAGGAGAAATGATCATCATTTATAAACTAACATATTATTTCAATTGATGCTTTATTCAATTGAATGGACGAAAAATTTTAGGAATTGAATGTACATAAATTCTTCTTGCTCAAGGGTATCGTGTAATAATTAAGAAGTTCTCCAGAAATGGGCCACATGTCCTTAATTTTATCAATTCCTTTTTAAGACAGAAAATACTCAATGCGTAAATATTGTGAATAATTTTCACCAAAAAAATCATTTAAATAATTAGGTACATGCCTATTAACAGATGGGAATACTATTGCGTTAAGGCAGTGATTTCTAATGCTACGCGGAGAAAGTGGTAGGATGAAAATAGCCCCTGGTGAGCTGAAAACAATTGCGGGAATAAGTTCGTCTTATAGCAATGTCATTCCTAAGTTCCAGAGGTATTTCGTGAGTATTTCACATTTATTACTTAAATCACAGGGGGATAAAGAGTTGACGGTTTCGAGAAAGCCACCGTCGGAAAGCGGCGGAGGAAGTGGATTTAACTGAATCATTTGCTTAAAAGTACATTCGGTCCGCAGGGTCCGTTTTATAGACTGGAGGGTTTGCAAATTTGGACCGCATGGGATGTAACCACTCAACGCTTGCCGCCAATGAAACAACGAAACCAAGGGCCCAATGTTCAAAAGGACACCGGCCTAAAATATCTGCTTGGACCATGTGACTTTTAATTTCATGAGGCCTTTTCTGCTGAAATCCGGATTCATTGTCCTTTCATTCCGCAGGTAAATGAGAATATATGAGGGAGTGATAATTTGTCAAGGGCGGCGATGCTTCAAATAAGAAGGCCAATGGTAAACTTAAAGGGAGCAGAATCTTCTTAACTCAAGACATAACAAGGAATTATGGAGGCGGAAAGTGTTCTTTGGAAGAACTGGAGATTGGGGGGAGGGGGGGGGGGGGAGGAAATGAGAAGGGTTCCTTGTGAGGCGACCAGGCTCTTAACGAGCTACGAAGGGAAGTGTGGGGAGAAGGAAGAGAAATATATTATGCGGAGTTCAAATAATTCACGTAAAAAATAGTGGTACACTCGTGCCCCCGCCACAATTCCGTGGTCTCATCCAGGCAGCATTTTTGGAGGCTTTATACGCTACATTTACTATCAGGGTACAAGATTGTTTGTGCTCTACTTGGAAAACTTGTAAGGAAATGATAAATTGGAAAGGAAATTTCAAATTACAGCTAAAAATAGTTGCAAAGGAGTATCGCCCCCATTTGTTATTCACGAAGTATTTTGCTCCAGGATTGATATTTTGCAGCTTAAAAATTCAATTTTTCAAATTTATGTTTTGCGCTAAAGGAATGACGCAGCACACTAAGTTAAACAAAATATATCCTTAAAATCATTACGCCCACTGGAAACAACCTCGTTAGCGTACTTTGTGAAAAATCATATTTCGAGTGATGACAGTTTGTCCGAGATACCGTATCTATGGGGAGTGAACTAAGCATAATGCTGAAGCTTCATGTGAATTCCAAAAACTTTCGAGTAGATACGAGTTTTTATTTATTGCAAATGTTAACGTGTCCACAAATTCTTAGGGTACATTTACTAATTGAAAATAACTCCATATCGTCGGAAACAAAGACTGAAAAAGGTATGAGTTAGTCCAAATTTTAAACAGTAGAATGGTTTCCGAAATAATTACAATTTTTCGCTATAAGATATTTATTTTTTTACCTATACTATTTCGAAGGCCATGTTAATCAGGTCTGATAAATATGACCTTCGTCATAATTCATCAGACCTAATGAAGAAGCAGTGACTGTAAATTCCTATCTCTCAATTTTGTAGTGGAAAATTAAAATTACTTCTGAAACCATTACAAATGTTCTTAGTTCACCTGGTGTGTGCTTTATGGAGCTGGGTTGTTGTTTTCCGTTATTCTCGTTCCGTTTTTCGTGGAACAAAGGTTTTTCAGCTGGGTTCTCCTACTCTGGTTTAATGCCTATATTCCAGCAGGCCTTTGCACGTATAGTGCAACTTGAGGACATACAAGGGAATAGATTAAGAACATCTGCAGTAATGGGGTTAAACGGTGATTGGACTGAGAAATTACTAATTAATATTCCAATTAATTCCATTACTAATTAATTATCTGTAATACGGTGGAGTTTTTAGAAAGATAAATTCTCCATTCATACGTTATCCGTTATAATTTAACTGACATTTTAAACTTCGATTTCCACCGGATTGAAGTGGACGTGACCTTTCATTTTCACAAAACCTCATTCTCGCATTCATAACTTCCGGGGGATCCCACCCGTCATCTGCACTGCCCCTCGTGTACTATCTTCGTCCCTGATTAAGCCGGTGAAAAATATCCTTCCTACTGTACCACCCTCAACGACCGCCGACGTTCCATTTCTTAGTTCCCGGGGAATGTAAAGGCGGTGCTTGGTGTTGGTGAGGCTCTGGTGTCTTGTCCCAGTCCCCTTGCTAAAGAGCGGAATCGTGTAGGGAGAGCCGTGAGAGGGAGTTTCGAGTGTGTTGGAAGCCTCCAGGGCTTCATTCTTTGCCCTCCCCCCCCTCCCATCTCCTCTCCTCTCCTCCCAACACATCTCTTTGTTTTCAGATTTCAACTGGACTTTTTCTTTAAAGTCTTACGTTCGAAGGAAGCTCGTTTGCATCTTTTTGTTTCGTTCAACTGTTTTCCTTATCCACGCAGCTCGCGACAAAGTCCCTTTCCTTGCGCGCCCTCACCGGCGGCGGTCGCCGCCATCCGCGGCTGGGGCTACAGCCCCGTCCGCTGAACTTGATCGCGGTTTTTGTTTTTATTTTGTATCGCGTACGACGTGTTGCCCCGTTGCCAACCGTTCACCATTTTGTCGACCGCTCTCATCTCTCCGAGAGCGCGAGAGTCGCAAGGGAATTTTCGTTAGCACAAAACCTCCCACACTTTTTCTCGCTCTTCTCAAAACATTGGACTATATCGATCATATTGTGTGTGGGGTTGGGATTATATTTTGCACTGTAAAAGAGAGGTACGCCGCGCATGTTAACACAGTGCATTACGGGTTTCCAAATTTGTAATAATATTCTTCGCGAACCTTACTCGCTCTCACAATCACAACTGTTTGTGCCATACTAATCCAGTCCCTTTTCATTTATTCTCCCATGAATTCTTCCCCTTTCCAAGAGTCGATATTTTTTAAGTTTTTTCTTTTAGTATTATTAAATTTTATCTTTCATTGAAAATTGCCTTATTAGTATTTACCCTATTAGGTTTACTTTTCTCTTGTTTTTTTTGGATTGACCTTTTCATATTTTACCGTAATTCAGTCCTATCATTTTCATCTCAAGCGGTATACCTTGTTCTATGCCGTGTCCTTTATGCCGATAAATATCTTAACTGTATAAAAAAATATCATGATGAAACTTTCGTTAATAACTTCATTCATAGATGTAAAATGAGTCAGGGGTAGGTTTCTAAAGGATGATGATTTTAATTTCCACTGCGAGTTATAGACGGTTTAGCAAGGATTTCTAATTTCTCACCAGCATCTTCACGTTCAGCATAGAATATTATAGCACTCCGCTTTAACATCTGCGCCCATTCTGCCTCTTAACGTCCAATCTGAACTGCGCATTATATTTCTCTCTCTGCCTCACTTTTCCTATATCCTACCCTCTCCTTTAAAATTCCTTCGCCTCTTCATGTTTCTATCATTTGCTTTACCAGTATTCCCAGAATTTCTCCGAATGCAACTCATGTACACTGAACCTTAGTAATGCTGCTTTAATGAGTTTTCCATGGGAATTCGTGGAATAAATTCTTTGTAGCAGGGTATCTTACAATATCTCCACAAACCGACACTTAAAATTCATTCCGCTTCAGCTTTCATTAATTTAATTACTTTTATGTATATTTCGAAATGCTAAGCATAAGATTAAACTATATTTTGAATTCATACTAATTGTTTTTATAGAAAATAATCACAGGAAGATGTTTTCCGACAAAGTGCCATATTGAATTTACACTCTTTTAGTACGAGCATGAAAAGGGCAGAAGTTCAAAGCATGGCGTATGAGATGAAATTATAGGACGCAAGATGAGATAATGTCATATTCATACTTTCGACACTACCAAATTTTTTATTGTGTAATTTTAACGTTCAAGCAATTGAACAGGAACATTCTTACCTTTGGAGTTTCTCACTTTCTAAAAATCAACACACCAGAATTTCTGATGGGCGTTTGAAGATTATGTTTGTCCATCTCCCTGTCGTGAGTGAAAATAAGTTGATGACTACTTCATTAAAATGATAATCATACATCATTACGGCGTGTTATGCTCTTAGGAAACGCAGAATACATTTAAAATTAATTACTTATAAATTTGAATTATAGACCCCCTTTGGCATCCATCGGAAATCCTCGTGTGACTGAAATTGATTAATTAAAATTCATTTAATCCCAACGGAATTCATTTCCAATTCATTAGACTTGACAAAAAACTAATCATGATATATAATTAATGATTATATTCAGTGGTGAATTCACATTAATTATGGAAAGGGGACTGAGAGAGGGACAGGAAATAGGGTTTTCCCAATATATACTTAAAATTCTATTGTATGTAACCATTCTTTTATGCTGGCTATTGCCACGAAATTCTTTGGTTTTATCGATAAGATATTAATTAGAGTTTATTTTTACGCAGAAATGGCTTTAGTTCCGATTGAATGAAAACATGAGTACTCAATTTTGCCTATAAAATAAAATATTTAGTTGTAGCATTGAGTACGGTAGTACTCTGTTGTAGGAATAATTAAGTGTCAAATGGATGTTATTACGTATTTAATATTTTGTCTTGAGAAATAAGACGACATCGACAAAAACGGTATGAGAAATGATCAAAATTTTGATTGGTGGAAGAAATTCCATGAAAAAAATTATATTCCTGAATTTTGTGTCCAGTTTTGCCCAAATGGCGACTAAATGGATATATTATATTGCCACCACTGCTTAAGAAGAGTAATTCGAAGGATGGGGAATTACCTGCTGAAAAAATCTGGACATGAGGAAATAAAAGGAATGACACCTAAAAATTAGATATATTGATATCAAAAGTCGTTATTTATTTAAGTGTGTGTGAAATAAGAACTGAATTATTTTTTATCCTGTGGGGTAAATGATTTTTAGTACTCACGAATTCATTGCACTTGAATATTATTTCAGGTATATCAGACTATGTAAAAGTAAAATTCCATTATGCATAAACATAATCACATCACGCGTGACTTCGTGGTACATATGGGTATGACTTTGTAGTTTCCACAGTGGTTACGTGGCACGATGCGTTTCACAAACTTAAAGCACATGAATATACTGCACAGTAGCGAAACGAGTCACGTCACCTAAAAACTGGAAACTACTTAGTTATTTACATTATTGGTAGAATATTATTTATGTTATTAATATTTTATTTATTTGATTATTTCTCTGATCGTATATTCGTCACTTTTTATCCTCAGCAATAAAATAAATCTCTTGGGTCATGCAAATGAATGTTCTTAACGTTGAATCGAGAACATTTCATCAGATAATTTTGCTTGATGGATGCAGGAGTAACTGTGTGGAGCCAGTGCAATGAAAAAATACCTGATAATAAAGTTTTAAGTATATTGTGTCTCAGAATTGCACTATTGCGTGCAATTTTTGCATGCTGGATATTATTCAATAACAAATTATTAACTCTTAAGACATTTTTGCCCGAAGTTCTTTAATCAGGTATTTACGATACGTAAAGCACAATGATTTATATCCAGGTTAATGGCCGCATGTGTCCATTGAAATGTATGATACATTGCGAAAAGTAAATTTTCACTTAGATATATTTTGGGAATTTTTCACACAAATGTCTTACACGATTCTGTAACTCTTGTAATGTTAAATGTTGGGAAAATGATCGATAGATTTAATTATTTTTTCCCAATTCCGTAGTTTATACTAAAATTGATGTTTAATTTAGTGGCAGTTTATCATTTTGGCATCGGTAATCTCTTTTGATTGTGTTCACTTTCGCGAATGTTCCACTTCAAGCTCGTCACCTAGATTATCCCATATAACCTCCATCTCCAATTCAAATTCTCATTCGGGTTTGGTTCTGTCGTCAAAATTTTGCCCCTGCCAAAGTTTCTTCTTAACACAGCTCCCATGGTGTATGCTTTTTTGGCCAAAGAAACTTCATAATTTTCAAGTTTTAAACACCAGAAATTTGCCTTTCGAGAAATTTAATTAGTTTTGGCGTGCGTTTAAAATAAGTACTGACGTCAAATTCCTGTCATTTCCGCACGAAGAAATGAGTTTTAAATCACGAATGTTCAAGACTCTTTCGAACCGGTACTTCATGAACAAATGTACAAAGAAGTGAGTTAATAATTTTTCAAGATTGTGATCAGCTTATGGAAGGGAAGTTAACCTTAGAGTCTTCTGAATATTAGTTAAGACATTTTCCTCTGAATCCAGTCGCGTTCACGATCACGACTTCACCGTCTTATGTCATAACTGTGAATAGCCATGTGAAAAATTGAAAAGTAAGGGCTGCAATATACAAAAGTAAAGAATGAAGAAAAAAAATAAACATCATCGAGTCACTTTGAAGTACCATTGACATCGAAGCTATATAAATATAGGTGCTCAATATCGTTCTCCCTTCAATAGAAAATGTCGAAGCCAGGAGTGCATGCAATAACTGATTCGCGGAATATGATTTGTCTCGATCAATTCAGTGTTTAATATTAATTTGTTTATTTTGAGAAAATGGGGTGTGGCGTAAAATCGACATACCATAAAAGTGGAAAATATCGTAAAGTGCAGTCCAAGGACAATTGATATAAATTTTTCATATGAATTATGAATTTTATATTCGCCATAACGTTAACTATTGGAAAATTTCCAGTGAAGTAATACATTTTAGAATCGTACACGGTGCGCAAATGCTACGTAACACTGCAAGACCACGGATTTAAGGTCAACTTCCTGTTTTGACCTGCAGATGACTTTACGTGTCGAAACATGGTTGGCGAAAGAAAATAATGTGGAACTATGATGTGTATATCTCCTTGCTTTTTTCTTCCCATGATTTTAGGAGGGAATGAACCTCTCGTATATCTGTTGAAATTGTTTTATGTCTTTTTTTATTTTTCTGCGTACAAATCTACCATGCAAAATAGTAATTTAAAATTAATGTATAGTTAGTTTTTTCATTCTCGAGACCATTCTCGTCATTCATTACCCATATTTAATTATTTGGGTGAATTTATTGCGTCTAAAATGCCAATAGTGAACGAGAAGATACAAATTTATCAGATTTTATGTTGAATTTTTAATTTTAATAAAATCAATAAATAGAAGTTATAATTCAGTAAACTAACAAATAAAGTTCATTCAAAATCTATTTTGATATATTAGCCAAAAATTCGTCAGTTTTATGTCATATGAGTTATAATTTTAATGTTGCAAGTGACGTGCTATGTAAAATTATATATTTGTAGAGTGTAATAACAATAGTTATTTTTCCCGACTCAAAATGGCTTAAGACAATTGAGTATCATAAACCAAAGTCAAATAAAAGGCTAGTTTTTCATTTTAGATTTCAAGATACAACATATTACGGAAAAAATCAGAATAAGTATTAGATAGTGTAGCTGATTAATTTGGAGAAAGAATATTTTATTTGATGACAAATACTTCTACCACTAATCCTATGATAAAGCACTGAAGCATAAATTTAATTGTTGATACCTTATCCCACATAATTCTTTTTATTATATCTTATCTGTTTTATTATATTATATCTTATGCAAGATTACTATGCTTGAGACTTATAATAGCCTATAATGTAATGAGAATCGCATTATTATATAGCGACCTAACAATTATTTCTGACTGTATTTCAAAATGATTTCTGTGGATCATTACTTAGCGATATATTTCAGAAACAAGAGTTCTGTGTCGTTGAAGTAAATAAAATAACTCTTAGGAAGGCTTAAAATTCTGTCATAGATGAGAAACCACTTTTATTTCATTTACAAAATTCCCCAAGAAGTTTTTTCTACCTTGCCATGTCTACTTAATGCATTCTTTTGGGAATGTCTATCGCAGGAGTTTGTTCCACGTCCATTTAGAATTTCTGGATTAGGTATTGTCTTTAAATACTGTTTCGTATTTTAATGATGACTTCATACGAATACAAATAAATGTATTCAATTTAGGCAGCTTAACCATGCGTCTTCTATTAGGATAAACACAAAATCAGTATGCATTTCATCATAAAGTGGCCTAATCCGTAACGTGAGACATTATTTGCCTTGTAAACAGAGGCAGGTCACTTTTGAGCATTACGGAAAAAAACAGAAGCCTCTAGTGGTTATGTCGACAGTGAGCATTTGGAAAAAATTGCCTTCAAAAATTCAGCATTCAGCCGGATGCCGACGTTTTTCGGATTTTCATTGCTCTGGATACATTTGGCACCCCTTAATATTCAAGCGATTTCTTCCCCTAGTGATATTTCCATCCCTCTTTTCCGTTTCCCTCCCGAGCGTTTTAATAACTCACCTCATGTGCGCGTGCCTGTCAGTTAACCGGTCCTTTCTCTCCCCCCCTCTCTCTCTCTCTTTCTCCTCCCGTCTCTTCCTTTGGTTTCCCGTTTTTGCCACACACCCACTCTCCCCCCTCCCTCGAAACCGTCCCCCCTCCCTCCGATTCAATTCGAGGAAGGCCCTCTTTTAACCCCCTCACTCCTTACTCTCCCCATCTCTCTCTCTCTTTCTCTCCGTCTCTATCTCTCTCGTCCCCCCTTCCTCCTTTCCATTCTTTCCCTCCGCACTCTGGCCCCGACGTCTGGTCCTCCCTTCTCCCTTTCTCCCTTTCGTTCCCGTAGTATACAAGCACGTTTCCCCTCTCTCTCTCTCTCTCTCCACCAGCAAACTCCATCCTCGTTCGCTTTAACTCATCGCGCCGTATTCGCCCCCAAGGCGATGACTACGTATATTTTTCCATTCCACCGAACCATTTCGCCTCATTTCCATGCACGCGCGCCGCCCGCAAGCGCTTGTTTTTCGACCTTTCCTTCTTTTATTTTTAGATCGGCATTCTCCCCACCGATCGTGGAACAGGAACAATCGTAAAGCGACATAAAGCCGCCCATACCCGCGGTGGTTAGTACCTAAGCACTTCTTTTATTTACCAAGGACAAGCCCAGTTGGGCTGCATCCATCGACGATTCCATGAAAGTTTGGCTTGCCTTTATTTCCAAGTATTTTCCACACACGATAGACGCCATGAGAATGAATATAGTAATAATAATAATTTTGCATGAGAAAATTCGTTTAGGATTTTGGTCCAATCAAATAGTCTCACTTATATTTAGGTGAATGTATCTTATGAACTTGTATTATAAAGTGTGAAATAAATATTATTATTATATTCTCTATATTACTATCTGTATTCCCTACATAATATTCAGATGTATTCCACACCCTTCCTCAGTATTTTGAGTGTATCGAATGTATTATGTTTTCCTACAGTTATATCTCATTCCGTACGTCTTACCCCGATGTCTTGATCTATTCAGAAAGTTTTGCATGTCAGTGGCTCGCGAATGAGTAGCAAAATAAAGTTTGATCATTCATCGAGCTTGCTTAAGTACTCCGCTCCGAATTTCGTCCTTACTTCCAACACATCTCACATGTCCAATACCATTTCTCAAATATTAGAGCAGTGAAGTACAAACCACGAAGAGGATGTCTCGTCTTTCTTCCCTGATTTACCCAGGTTGCAAAATTTATAAACAAATTTTCAACTTGAGTTTCATTCGAAGGTTTCGAATGAATCGCCTATCTCTTCAGTCCCCATCTCGCCATACTCCGTTAGTTTTATTCACTTTACCTGCACAAATTGATTCGGTTATTGGTGAATGTAGAATAATTGTTGCAATTTCTTTATTCAGAAAGTTTTGGATTTCCGTGGAAGTTTTTGTTTTTTCGTGTTTCCTGAGACTTTGAGTCTATGATGCCCTTCTCTATAATTACATTTTACTTTTTCATTTTGCCTTTTTACACTCTTATCTGTCCGCGCACCGTTTCTAACATTCAAATATATACCCAGAAGATCTTATACCCTTGTCGTCACTTCGAATTCTAGTAACTGGTAACCACTCATACTTTCTTTTCCCTATATTTTAAAGAATAGACTTTCTACTCTTTTAAATTAGTATCTTCACGTATATATATATAAATAACTTCTGGGTATAACAATATATGTTGTGTGCAATGACTATGTTTTTAGTTAATATGGCATGCATCTACTCACTGATTATCATGTTAATCCATTGCAGCAATATCTCATGATAAATCTCTTGATCTTTTATTCAGATCCCTACTTTGTCTCGGACCACCTTTTATTACATTCCTCTTACACCAAATATTGTTTTAGTTCAGGAAAGAAAGAACAAATTAGTTCCGCTAATTGGTCATGAAACAAAGAGATCAGTAAACCCATGATTGTTTGTTTGTCTTTGGATTGTAAATCAGCTAATTTACAGCACGACTATATTAAATAAGGCGTTATTTCTAAGTAAGCAAAGAGTTTAATTACCTTTCGGGGTGTTGGTATTCAATTGCAGAGCAGAATTACAATCTTGAATTTAATGGAAGTTGTATTATACGCAGTTGTTACATTTCATCGATTGGATCATAGTGGATTAGGGAAACTTTGTCCTTGTTCAAGAAAAATTATAATACTTGTAATATTGCAGGATTGCAAACTACTAGCCAAAAAATTGTATATGCATTTTAGTTTCAATTTGATGTTTTTGTGATCACTCCGATATCCATACGTCATCCCTCCCAAATTGCTGTCGTCATATCCGTAACTCCCGTAATCTAACCATTCTCTTCCTACCGCACGATTCGATCTTCAGCGACTCAACTCAACAAGATCCGTGATAGCATTTTGCACGCTTTCATCGCGGGATTGACTTGTGAAAGTCTGCCGATGTCATGGTTCACACATTAAAACTTTTAAACCTTCACTTAAACGACAAATTTCCCTATGGGCTTAACCCTATCCCCCTCCCCTTCCCTCTTGGTATCCCCATTCACTCTTCTATATCTTTCCGCAGGAAAAAATTGAGACACCAAAATAAAAATATGTGAAATTCAAAAATTGGGCACACCCCGGGAGGCTTGAAGGAATAGCCTTGAGGATATTCTTGGGAATACGTATTTTCAAGGTAAACATGGGAATTTGGAATATTTTACTAGAAAGTCTTTACAATTTCACCCTCAATTTCATTCTTCGGAAAGTAGTAATTGGATCACAGCATGCTTCTTATGATGTCAATCATTGAAAACCACCGTGCTTAACTATGACTATCTCATTGGCACCTGGGCGGAAAACTTGCTACTTTGCATAACGTAAGCTGATGATTAACACTGATGATGAAGGGTATTCTACCGGTTTAGGTAAATTTTTGATGAGCATTAGCTTAGGTTGACCGCATACATTTAACTATAATCCGCGTAACTTAATAAAATTTAACTTAATCCTATAACGTAATCAAATCTGCGTACTTCCTACCCCCTATCAATTTGTCCTACCATTCTCTTCCCACCCCGTCCCTTCTTACCCAACATTCTACCCTCTATTACAACCTTCAACAACCCATTGCCCCTGAGTACCCCTTCCGTCCACCCTTCCTACACTAGAACTCTTCAAAAATTCTTTTTTTTCTACAGTGTCCGAGTGGAATAAATAAACTCATTGATTCTTTTATGAACTCTCCATATATCTGGAACTTATTATTTTCTCTGTTTTCAAAGTTGAGTAAAATTAATATGGTGTTTTCTTGGTATATAATATTAGTAACCGTAATTAATCGTTTGCCTTGATATCGATGAGTAAGTATTTTTATCAAAACATAGGCTCTCCAAAATACTATCACCCCTTGTAAGACCCAAGAGGAATTTATTAAGAACAAATATCTATCGGTTAAAAATTTTCTTGGACACCAGATTAGAACTACCAAGTCTCATATTAACTTAAAATCATCAAATCCGCATACTTCCTACCACCTATCAGTCTATCGAAAATAACTATTATCTTAACCTAATACAATGTTCCATGCCTTCCATGCATAAAGATCTTTCGTAACAGGTTCCCTTTTATTGCAAGTATACACTTATCCCTGTATATTTCTGGCTCATTGGACTACATTTTTCTTATACATTTGCAGAAAAGAGTGATCCCCTGTCATATAACCAGTTGGGATGGTGCTTAGCTATGCATTTATTGATTGTCATCTTAAGTTTGAAGTCCGATGATTGGTCAAGCCCTAACGAGACAACACAAATTCCCTTTTCAACTCTGCGTAATTCGATAGAGTTATAATTCTGAAGTAATATGACACAACTTACACAAAATTTATTGAGACCTTTCAGTAAATCAATAAAATAATTCACACTTATTACTAATACTATAAAATAAAATAGTTTCAATAAAATTTGTGTACTTAAAAAGTTGTGTTTTATTACTTCATCACAAAGTACTACAAATTTGAGCATGAAACCATTGAATTCTGTTATCATTCTATCGAAAATACTTATTTTTTCTTTTTTTCTTAATCTATCTTTTCTGTTCTTGCTCAACATTCTACCATACATTACTGTCTTCAACAACCCAACGCCTGAAAAGCCTATATTTGTTCCATTTACGTTTCAAGCCTTCTTCTGATTTCATCCAAAACTTTAATCTCATCCTCTGCGATTTTTACCACTTCATTATTTTTTTTTCGGTCCACTCTATCTTCTCCATCGTTTACAGACCCAAATCTGAAAAGCCTCCCATTTACGCTGACTATCTTTCCCCATGGTCCAGGTTTCACATCCATATAATGATATTCTCCAGATGAGGGTTGTCACCAACCTTTCTTTAAGATCCCTCTCATTAACTCCTGCGTTTCGTACATGCATCATTTGATAATGCAAAATTTTATTCTCAATGCTCCGTTTTCTTCCGTTTCGTTCCCTTCGTTTTCCTCTTTCACGCTACCAAAATAAGTTCACTTTTCTACCTGTTAAATTGCACGCCCTTATAATTTTATATTCAGCTAGACCTTCCAGTCATCTATAATGTCATTAATTCCATTTACTTTTCTTTATCGTTATTTTAATTTTCATTCCAAAAATTTACATTGGTCCTGCAAAGCTCTTAACACGGTCAGCTAGTGAGTGAATGTTCGCGGTTGTGACCGACTTGATTATTTCCCCACAGAGTTTTATTTATGTCTCTACCGCTTCACATGCCCCTTTCATTATCGTCTCCAGGTACAAGCAAAAAACTTCGAGTGGCTAAAGACGGTTCTACCTAAATCTCTTTTATACCTCTGCCCATCCAGATTCTCCATTTTCAATCCTTATTTGCGTGACCTGAATAATAAACAAGTGGAAAATGAGAGGTATTTTCTTCCAGTGTACTTTAATATTTTGCAAAACGTTCATCAGTTTCGGCCGTTTCTTTTTATCTTCTGATCGTTTTCCATCTTTTTTTCCATTTTCCTTCCTCGGTTAACCTCGTTAATCTGCTGCTCCTAGTGATATTTCCTCCTTGTTTGTGTATAAGTTTCTGAATTCCATTTCTCAATTCACTTCCTCTCTCTATTGCTCTTGAATTTCACATGACTGTATTGTAATCTGCGTCCGCGTCTGCTCCTAGACAACTTTTTCAATTTAATAATCTTCCTAAATCTCTGCCTCCAAAATATAAATCTCTCTCCTCCTCATTATGCAGCCAAACTGGTATCTGTTTTGGAGCGTTTCCAGTGCATCTGAGTCTGTTATGGTGCTTGATTCAAATGTTTGTTTTCCTACCAAACACCTGGGAGACCCCACTAATATCTCTACGCGGTCGTTTCTTATCTCTAAACTATATATGCTCCCTTTCCCTCCCTTTTTACATCCAAGCGCTACAATATTCATTCTGCCAGATATGGTAACAGTCACCTCTTAAAGCCTATCATATACCTCGTCCTCTTTTTTCCCTAGTCCATAGACATATATATAAACCTGTATTTAAACTAAGTTAGTTGAACCAGTTATTATTATAACTGACCTTTTATCGCTAACCTGTTCAGTATTTACTACCCCCCTCCATAATTCCTTTTTCAAAAGTATGACTCTCCGACGCTGATACTCCTCCATTATAGATTACCCTATAGTTATCGATCCAATCATATATCCAATTATCCATCTTATCTCACCCAGCGTTAATACGCATAATTTTTCTTTCGTCTCTAACTTTCCTGACTTCTTCCTCACGTTCCTTCGTATTCCTCTTCAAGAGCGTGGTTTCTCCAGGGTTCCTCGATACGACGACAGTTTAAGCCTTGTCTTTCCGCTGTTGGATATGGCAACCTCCTCAGCGGGCTGAGCTCATGTATTTTCCAGGATTTAATTCCATTATTTGGCTCATTATTGGTTTTGGAAGTACATAAATGAAGTGCTTTTCCAATTTTTTCCTCGAGTGTGTTTTTAAAGTGACACCAACAGTTTACTGTCACTTCTCTGGGCATTAGACGGCTTCGTAGCCGCTGTGGCATAGAGTTGTCCTAGTTATCCTAATTTCGAGAATCTAAAGCTAGTATTATACGCTCTCAGGAAGGGTTATTAAAACCTTGAGACATTATTGAATCAATAATTATGAGCAAATCAATAACATTACAATCACAATAACAATAACAACAGAATTTTGAAGCATAACTCTCTCAGAATAGAAAAATGTTGGCTTATATTCTGGACTGTTTGTGATCCCTCTCTTTATCTTTTATGTATGGGAAAGAAACTGAGACAAAATAGCGAATTGAAATGATTTTTGGTGAATATTTATGACGACCTAACAACTTTCTTGAAAGTATATTAATCTATTGAATTTTATTCTTGTGCCGCCAATGCGTGTTAAAATTAAAGCGATTATTAAGTTACATTATTATGTAAATTATTGCAAAGAAAGTGAGAATGGAAGAATTTTGTACGAGTATTCAGATTAAAATATAACGACTCTTATTTCTTTTTACCATTGTTACTCTAAGTAGAATACGTCTTTGAATACTTGTTAATCTTAGCTTCATTTAAGAAATTGGTTTCTATAAAGATCTCTTTATTTTCCACAAAGTATATCTCCTACTTATCTCAATTAATTTAAAGAGAATTTGAGCAAAATTTCCAAATTATGTAACTATTCCACTAATCCAGTGGACTAAACTACTCCTTTAAGCAATTCCTACTCTCACTAAATGACTTCAAATGGTTTTCACAAAGTCACGGAGTACTAGTCTTTTGTTGGCCTTATCGTATTTACTAGATTCTGAGTCTCATGTTAACCCAGTTTCTTAGTTATTTATATTGAATATATTAAGCTAAGCAGAGAGAGTTGTTCTGAGATGTGACTCAGCGTTAAGTACCGGTGGAACCTAATGAAATAACAGGACAAGTCTTTTTTTGAAAGCATACACTGGAAGGGTTAGTGGTATCTAATAGGAACAGAAAACAATATTTTAATCCGTTTCTCAAGGGTGTCGTCAATCACTAGACAATGGAAAACAGTCATAGACTGGAAAATTTTATCATTCTCATTTCCCTATAAGTTATCACTGTATTCTTCTGTATGATATCCTATTTATGATAATACGGAACCTATTTTATGGTTACTTGCGGTGAATGTCGTAGTTACATATGTACAGAATCAGGAAGGACGTTATCCAATCGGGATTGCATTTGGGAAAAATGGCCGAGTCCTTTATATCCACTCTCTCTCTCTCTCTCCGTTTTTTTCTCTTCCACTGCCATTCCACGCCCTTCCCATGCAGACAAGCTCTTCGCTTACAGATCGCTTTTTGTTTTTTTTGCGATCGCGTTGCAGAGTTGGTTATCTCTGGGGATAGCACCCAGAAATCTCTATGACGGACTTTTCGATAGATTTTTCATTCGTTTTGTTGATCCGTAGGCAGAGAGGATCCGTGTGGATTAAGTGTGACGATCCGCAGCTGATTTTCTCATCAGCGGTTCTCATATGCGTCCTTAAAAAATAAAACCTCGTTAAAATCGTCTTAAAAATTTCCTTGAACTTGGGGGAGAAATTCGGCAATGAGTTCAACAATATATTTCCCTTTTGTCGTAATATTTAACAGGAAAATATTTATCATTTATTTTCTCCGTTATGACACTATATTACTTCTTTTATATGAATTCTTTTTTATATTATCAAAACATGTGCGGTTGTACTCCTCAAAAAGTAAAAATGAAGTCATGTACAATCAAGTGAAACGTAGTAGAATTCGAGTATCACTATCTTAAATTTTATTATCTGAAATCTAATATGCACCAGTGTCTAACATTCATTTATACTGTTGTATTTAACTACTCCTGACTTAATTCTAAAGATACTATTTGTGGTATTTAACTGAGATTGAACCTTAATGCACCCCAACTCTTACCAATGTAATTCGAGTGAATTTTCAGATTCACCTGGCTTATATGCCATTACGTTTACATATGGGTTGCATTACTTTAATGGTGGAGCAAGACCATTTTTATAATCAAGACTGAACTGGTAACTCACAACAACCAAACACAAATAGACAACAATTTTTGTCTATTTAAAAGTAAAAATGAAATATTTGCTGGACTGATCAAGAAACCTCTGCTACCATGAAAATCTACCAAACATTTTTAATTACTATTACTTTGAATGGAATATGTAAAAAATTAGTCATAAAGCAAAACGTCAGTCTTATCCATGGTACATATATATATTTAACAGTGTATTTATTGAAGATGTATTATAAATATGGTATGACGAGAGATGTTGTTGTCACAGTTACATATTTTAGTATAACTAAAAAAATATTTTCTGAATTCTATTTGGCTTTTACTTCTCTATTTCTACTTTTCGTAAGGTAGAGAATAGAATTCAAATGAAACCAAAAATATTAGTTTTTATTTCTATTCGAAATTTTATTATACACGATAATGTATATAAATACAAGATTTGTAAAATATCAGCGAATCAGACCTTTTTTGCATAACAACTTCAACTTCAATGTAATAAAGAGGTGGGTTAAACAAGTATCGATCATAACGTCCCAGCTCAACTACGTTTTCGTTAGTTCACATTCTTGAGAGTTCTTACCTTCCAAGATATTTTCGAGGACGAAGATTGTCCAGTTTTCATAAGAGGCAAGACAAGTTGAATTTGGTTTCCAAAACTATGATGGTTTTTTGAAAGATGTCGTTTATTCAAGGATTCACGTGTGAGCCTATTCATTGAGAAAATGAGAGAATTTTTACAAAATTTAACTGATATTATCTCTGAACTTATTACATTATTGCCTCAACTATGTCATATCCCAGTTAAGCTACTTGAATGATTAATGGGGGACAAGTTTCTCATGTGAGTGATTCCTTGAGACACCAACTGTAATGCCAAATCATATTCTGGATATCACCTTCTCCTACGGAAATACGGGTTTGGGCCGGTACCGTGATTGAAAAAAATGTACACACCTTTGAGTTAAAACTAGCCAATTCATATTCCCACGTATCAACCCAATTTTCCGGTGGAAAATTAGTTTAGTTTTTGGAACTTATTTCTTAGGAGGTCAAGCGTTAAGTCCTTAACAGCTTAACAGCTGCTTAAACATATAAAACAAATGCAGTGGCGATATCTTTTATAATCTTTATTTCGAATTATGGAATACACAAGTTTCTTGCTGTGTTAAACATTCATTTCAAATGTTGTCTCTAACTACTTCTGACTTAACTCAATAGATAGTATTTGTAGAACTTCACACAGTACTAAGTCACACTGCGACGATTAAATTCGGTGCGAAGTATCAAGAGATGGTAACATTTCTTAATATATTAAACATAGCAGTAGAATGGAATAGACCAGTAGACTACTGATGTAATCAAGTTATTTTTCAGACTGGTATACCCGAGAATCGATATATTATTCGTCTACACCATATTGCAACGAAATAAAATTCTTTGAAACGTAGCAATGAACCTGATTGCAGATTACTTAAGGAAAGGACTATTAATTTTCTCGCGGTACCATGAATTTTTTTCCATTTCCGTTTTTTTTTAATCTCCAGTCGGAGAAAAATTACAAAGTTCATGTGCAAATCTTTCATCATATTCCATCTATAAAGGACTGGAAATAGATGAAACTGCTGCGTTTAAATTATTTCTCCACCTAGGAGACAATTCCTCTTCGGGGAAGACCACCGAGCTGCTATAAATGTCGACTATGAGCATGCAAGCTTTTCATAAGGGAAGTTTAGAAATGAATAAGATGGACGATAACATTATGTGACGCAATTTAATGTAAGATAAGCGTTGATTCTACGCCCAAAATTAACAATTCAATAAAAAAATTTACTAGAGATCGTCGGTAATGATCCGCTACGGGCCGAGATTGAGTAATAGACGTTTTTAAAACGCAACATTAAGTCCACGTCGCGAAGTTCAGTTGGCTCCCCGTTATATAATGAATATTTTGCGTTATTTGTTGAAGTATTTAAACATAGGTATGTAAATGAAACATTTACTAATGTGATGTGCTCTTCTCAGAATAACATAGCTATCGTTCTTGATGATAGTTCTTCCTGATAATTCACATATTTTGAAATTTTGTAAACAAAAAAGACATCGTTAAAAACGGGTTTCTTATTCCATAAAAAATCACAACTAACCTTCCTTTGTGTAATATATGACATAGAAAGCGGTTTAGATAAAATTAAAGCAAAATATATGTTTTGGGATAAACGATAATGTTGCGTTTTTTCAAATTTGGCCGAATATGGGTTAAGGATAAACTATTTTAAATCTCCTCAATTGTTTGCGTTTTGCGTCATTTTCAAGTAGTTTACTTCTCCTTCCAGGTTCCGGGCTGGCACTTTACCCGTGTGGTTACTAATTTTGTTTTGCGAGACTTCCTTGAGTCTCCTCAGATGAGTATTTTCTGAGCCTATGCTGAGGGCGTAGAGCCTAGCCGGAGAGAATAAGAAGTGACGCAGATGGCGGGAAAATGCAGCGAGCGTCCATTATAAATGACAGCATCGGCATTTTTTTTAGCTCGCTGCGTCGTGAAATATTTAAAACAAAATCAATTGTGAGCGTACTTCAGCAACTGGCTTCGCCGCAAGCATTATCGGTAGAGGAATACATTTGTTCGGTTTTTGAGAAAATATAAGTGCTCTATACATCTAGTACATATTTGCAGAAAACTAGTTCATTATTTATTACTAGGAAAAATCCTGTCGAAGTGCAGCTCTGACTCCCTAAAGAATAACGTTTGTTTTTTTTGCAGCGATCGTTAAATTTCTGTCTCTTAAAGATAAAAAAAATTAAAATCTTTAATTCAATATTAGTTTGATTATTATCATTTTAAGATACGGAATACAAATAGAATTGAAAGTGAAGTCTTCTCGGGTTCTCCACCGAATCAAGGGCCCCATTGCGGCTGACGTTTCAACTCTAAGCGTCGTTCGTTTCGTTGGCCTTGCGAAATAAGACGGCCATCACTGTGTTGCCCGCCGACAAAGGTGATTATGTACAAGAAAGAATAACACAGGTAAATAGAAGAAATTTTGAAAGACGAAGACCACTCGACCTTGCCTCGGCACTCGACGGACGCCGTCATCGGACGCCGGCTACAACCCTGATGAAGAAGACTGGTCCGGCCACCGAGATAACTAAGAACCTAAGACCTCAGGCTCCTGCACCGCCAAGGTTGTACGGATTACCTAAGATTCACAAGTGCGGTGTTCCTCTGAGACCGACAGTGAGTGCCATCAGCTCTCCCACGAACAACTTGGTAAAATATCTATTCGGCATACCTTTGTGGGCTCTGCGAGAATCACGTCCGGAATTCCGCTGAATTTGTGAAAATGTAAGTGAGATCCGCCTGAACGATAATGACATTATGGTGAGCCTTTTTGTTGTTTCCCTATTCACTCGGGTTCCCTCGACCGAGGCCTTAAGCCTCTTGGACAGCAAGTTCGATATGCACACTGTAAATTTATTTCGCCACGTTTTAGCTTCGAATTATTTCTTATATGACGGACAATTCTTTGAGCAAACTGATGGGGTCGCCATGTGTTCCCCTTTATCCCCCACAATAGCTAATTTATCTATGGAATATTTCGAGGAAAAGGCCCTGAATACAACCTGTCTCCGCCCTAAGCATTTTTTTCGTTGTGTTGACGATACGTTTGTGGTTTGGCCACATGGGAGGGACTCACTGGACGATTTACTACGGAATATGAATGGCCAACATCAAAATATCTCCTTCACCATGGAGGTGGAAAAAGACAGATGACTCCCTTTCCTTGATATCCTGGTACAGCGGAAATCAGACGGCTCCTTGGGTCATGGTTTGTATCGCAAACCGACGCACACGGACCTATACTTGAATGGACATAGTCATCACCACCCCTCCCAACGTCGGGCAGTGCTGAATTCACTCATTCAGCGCGAAAGAGCCATCGCCGACGAGAAAAACGTGGAGCAGGAGTTACGTCGCCTCATGACGACCTTCCGTCAAAACAACTACAGTGAGCATGAGATCTTCCGAGCCTTCAACCCACGCAAGCACAAGACGCAGGAAGAGGAAGTAAGCCCATTAGCCAACGCCTATCTCCCGTACACAGCCTCCGTAACGGTAAAAAATGGGGCAAATTTTGGAGAGACACAACATTAATATTATCCACATAACGCCTACGAAAATCAAGGAATTCATCGCTCGAGCCAAAGACCCCAATGGCTTGAAAGTTCCAGGCGTCTTCAGGGTTCCCTGCGAATGCGGCGCAGTATTCGTGGGTGAGACGGGACGGACAGTTGAGACGAGGCTGAAAGAACATCCGCGACACCTATGCCTGGGCCTAACGAAGAAATCACCCATTGCCGAACACAACATTAACGAAAGCCATAAGATCGATTTCAACGGCACCAAGCTTCTTGCGCGTTCTGTCGGCTATTGGGACCGAGCCATCGAAGAAGCCATTGAAATTCGGATGGAGGAGAAGAATTTCAACCGATATCTCGGCTACTCCCTCAGAAATGCACGGAAGCCATTAATAAGAAACATCCAAGACGGGAGAAAGGCTAAGCAGCGCAGCAGCCAATCTGGAGGAAGCTCCAACACAAGCTCCCACTCGCAAAAATCACGAGTCACCTTACCCCCGGAAGATTGTTTATACGTAAGACGGCATGGAAGCAGTATTGGCACATATCAGCCCTGATGATGACCTCGAGTCGAGAGTTGAAAAGTTGGCCACAATGAAACCCCCTTGACCCGGTGGAGAACCAAGGAAGACTTCACTTTTAAAAGCATCTTTGTTCGTCCATTGATTGTTTTCTACAAATTAAAGTGCGAATCTCTTCTTTTTTGATAAACTCATCCTCTTGACTGGCATGGTTTAGTGATAGACAGTTTTCAAACACTTCAGTGTGTCTCTTCAGTATGTGATATTTTAGTAAGTCTCAGTAAAATCTATGTGATATTTTCAAATACATTAATTTTAGTGACTAAAAGGGAAAGGAAGGTCGCGGAAGTGCATGACGCCAATTATATTTTGATTAGTCATGTCCGAGGTTTATTCATCTACATTATCACATCGAAGACCATTCGTCAGTTTATGGTTATATACTATTAAAGGAGGGGAACCATTTTATTAATCAGTAAATAAAAAGAAATGTCATATAAAACGTTTTGCATATTATCTTTATATATTAACGTAAGAGATTTAGTTAGGAAGCAGAATTATTATAGAGAATATGAAATGTTAAAAACTTAAGGAAAATTACTGTAAATGATATAGTTAATTCATTTTACGTACGCTCTAAATTATATCTGAGATATTGTATTTTTTGACAAGTTATTTATTTAATTAACTATTTAATAAAAGTGTGACTAATGGAAGCAAACACAAATAATATGAGTTGACATTTAATGGAGAAGTATGAACTTTGAAAATATTGAAAACAATTGCGCCTATTAAACCTATAAATTCCATGAAAATTTTAGATGGAAAATACTCGTAATATTAATTCTGCGTAGAGAACATTCACGGGCTAGAGATTCTTTCTGCTGCTAATTTAAGTGCACTTTTTCAATGTCAGCATAAAACTCATCCCAGGGAAATGACTTGCTCTTATTTTTTTAACTCGAAACATACCTTATTCAAAAGACCTATTCATTTACTCACGAACTATTTATTTCCAGCGCTGTGTTATTTTAAATTTTTTATGCTAAGGAGATTCCTATCAGGCAATATTCCCGGAAATATTTCCATCTGGAGTTTTAGTTTTCATCTCCAGTAGTTCCCTCTCATTCACCCTAGGCGGTGTGCGAAAAGCAATATGAGGGAGGCCTATCAAAAAATTACTAACGAGAACCCATGGGAAATTACTGTTTTTGAAAGGGGGCAGCGTCCGCTCATTCCTCTTTTTTTGTGAGCCTCTGTATTATTTATTTTTCTCCCTGTCATTCCAGTCAAAAAGAAAACCCACGCCAGCTTTATTCGTTCACATTTCCGTCCATGGACATCTAATGGAATCAATAACAGTAGCTCTTTTCCTCCCGTATCCTCACGACTCTCATAAAGTTCAGTTCCCAAAGTTAATTATTGGAGGTCAACGAATTCATTTAATTATTTTGAAAACAAATATTTTTCACCGCTGCATAAATTAACGGGAACACCTGAAATACTATAACATATCGGTATACTTTTTAGGAAAGTTTCCATTGTTTTACTTATTAAGGGAGTCAGGTACAATGACTTAGATATCGAAGTTCTTCAAGATATTTTCAAGACATAGTAGAACATAAATTGCTTTTGATTGCCGTAAGTTTCTCTGCAATGAAGTGGTTAAGGGCTACCGATGAACTTTCTAATACAAAACCAGAACGAATTTATAAGACACACTCAGCTTAGTTCCCATATATATACGACGTAAGATATGTTCAAGATAATATAAAATATGTGAGCATGGCGATCGGTTGAAGCAGGTGAGATTTGATTGTAAATCTGGTACAAATATAAAAGTTCGCTTTAATAGAGGCGAAGAATTGAATCCCTATCTCTCTATATTTTACTGAGACTAATTAAAAAAGAGAATCATAATAAATTATAATAGTATACCATAATAAATGTTATTGATTTATAAAAAAATGACCATTTATGAGTGTGCTAGTATTCATCATTTTTTAAGGACATGTTTTAACGGAATTTTTCGGCTGAGCTGCTTTTTAATAATTAATTCAGATTTTGTAAATTTAAATTAGTGTGATAGGATGTTTCAGTTCATAATGATAAGACACTCTGAAATCTTTTTTCAATTTAAAAGTATACATTAGATTGAGTTTCAATTTTTCCTCCAAATGATCTTCTTGCTTAAATAGAAAAATACTATAGCATAGAATTTGTATAAACAGTGAGAGAGGTTCCTATAACACGTAGAATTAGTTTTATATTGCTCTAACTCATAGTGATAGGTGAGGTCTACCCTTAACATTGAAAGCCATTTTCGTTCTTAAAACGATCTTTCTAAGGAGAAATAAGATATGAATTAGTGCATCCTTGTGTTTATGCAACACCAACGTACATTTGCGTTGGTGGTTGCGTAACTGAACGGATTAAGTATGAAGTTATAGTGGAGTGCAATTTTCGGAAAAGTTTCTTTGTTGAGACTAGCAGATAGTGTTTATTAATTAGATTGTGAGATTAATTATCTAGATCATGAGAGCAATTAGTTTTCTCTAAACTGTTAAAAAAAGATAGCCAACTTATTATTGTTTAATTAAACTTGGTCAGTATTAATTTACAATCTGTAGCTATTTGTCAACATCTTTTGTTAAAGTTCGTGGAATGGTTAGTGGAATCGTTCCTTGGTAGTAGTGATATTAACTACTGGAGGATTTTAAATTTTTTTTAAGGTCTGAATGGTATAGGGAAAATGCGACTTGCCTTTATTACCCAGCGTTCTTAATCATTTACCGTATAAACCCATGAACTCGTGTTACGTGTATTTCGACCCTATACCTTTGTCATTATTATGTTATTTTTCAAGAGAAAACTTCATTAAGACATACCCAAAATAAATAAGAACGGATATGACTTCCTTTGTGTGTGTGTGTGTAAATATATATATATGTGGGTGTGTGTGTGTATAATATATATATATATATACATATATATACAGAACATGATGGTATATAGGATGGTCGTGCCTATCTTGAAGTTTGAAAAAACATGTAAGATAGGTTCGTTTGTTAACAACCGTAGGCTCTCAATTAGAAGAACCAAAATAGAGTCACGGACTCGTAGGAAAATAGTAATTAGTAGTGCATTCCATGGGAAACTCGGAGCTCCAATTTAATTTTAGAAGATAAATTTAAAGATTTCAAAGTCCGGAGTGTATGATTTCGTTTACGGCTGATGGTTGCTGAAATGGTGTTGAGCTCTTCATAAAACTTAAACATAGTTTTTTATAACTTTATTTCATCATTGTGTGTCAAAAGCAACAGTTTCCTTTAGTAGGAAAATTAAACCAGTTTTGATCATTCAAGGTGGTCTTTTTATCTGTTTTTAATTATCATCCTTCATTGTCCTTTTTAATATTTATATAAATAGTACCTGGTTGAAAGAGTAAATAAAGTATTAAGTACTGGTTAAAACCTACTGTAATTGATTTTTCAGTCATTTATTAATTCGGAATTGTTTCATCGATCCACTAAAACGGCTTATTGCACAGACGCTGGGTGGCAAGAAGTATTTTTCTCTGTCAGCCTTTACACTACGTAGCAACGAAAGTAAAGTATATCAGTGAAATGCATTACAAAGTTGAGTGTTAAATGCATATCCATATGAATTTCCGAGGCTTTTCATAACAGCTCTGTTTTCCGGTTCTCCCTTTCCTCTCTCTTGTCGAGGATCAATGTCGGCCCGGATTCCCTGAAACCCATTCCACCCGCCCGCGAAGAGGCGTATAAATAAAAGTCAATGAGCGCCTGCAGCGGAAATCTCTCGTCAAGATAACCGACTTTTCATTCTCTATACTTCTTTTCTTCCTCATCTCTATCTCTTCCATTCTCCGTCCTTTCTTTATTTTCATCCTTTCCTCTCCGCCGCATTCACATTCTTTCTTTTTCAGCTTGGTTGCGGTGTACACCTTTTATTAAACTTTTATCCAGCCACATTTACTTCCACGATTCCTTCACTGATTCCACCTGGTTTTTCATTTGGTCTTCAGTGGAATCTACAGCCCGAGCTCTCCTTTCCATCTAGCGCAAAAAGTTTAGAGAAGGACTCTTCCGTAATACCGTTATGGCCAAAAATTAATTTGTACTTATTGAGTATCGTGCATGGAAAATTGCTCAATTTATAAATACGCTGATTCCATTATTGTTAAGTGGACTCCAATTTTTTCGCCCGTCATCTTTAGACCTTATAGAATTTAAACCTTAATTAAAGACCGAGTAGTTACCATCTTTGCAGTATCATGAAGAATGTCTGTATATAATGAAAGTATTTCGAAATGAACTCCAAAATTCGTATTTTTTATCGTCTTCATAAGCAGATTGGATCAAGTTATGATGTTTTTTTTGAAATCCGCTTTGTTACTTGGGTCTCTGGTGAATTCTTTTTTTATATAATCGCTCTGGATATATATTTTTTCTATAACATTTTTCGTGTTTTTTAAAAAGTTAAAATGGAGTTATAGTCGGATTGATGAGACTTTTACTTGTCATAAAGGCAACGACGTCCGAAGGTATAACTTTCACTTGGCCATCAAAACCTTGACAGAATTCTCCCCCGCGGCCTCTCCCATTGGGACGAGATTGCGGTCGTGCTTCGCTGGACGTCGACTTTCGATGCTTCTCCCCATCGCTCCTATTGCTCTGCGGGAAGAGAGAATCGTCTCTCTCGGGAGACAAGGGGTTGTTGGGGGGGGAGGGGGGGGAGGGGGCGGGGGCAACATTGAGAGCTCTCGTAAGTCGCGAGAGAAAGGGATGCGGAAGGCGTTCCTTTGACCCCCTTCCGTCCTCTCCTCGGGAGTCACGCGATCTCGAAGGAGGATCGAGGTGGCAATGGCGGAGGCGGTCGTGGAAGAGGAGCCGCTGTCTCTCTCGTGCGCCGAGGAAGGGAGATCGAAACCGCCTCCTCAACCGGAACCTCTGCGGGTGCTCACCGCCCCTTTCCACCCCGTTCGCTCGGCGGAACGAACCAACAACGACGCTCCCCATGCCACAACTCCGGTCTCGCCGCCATAAACACTTCTCAGCACCAAGCGAAAAAAAACGGAAAGTCTAGCCCTCACCCACTCTTTCTTCCTCACTCTTGCTCTCTCTCCCCACATTCCTTTCCTGTGGCGTCCGTTTCCACCTCCCCATCCCCCCGCGCCTTCCTCTCACTCTCTCTCTCTCTTTTCCCTACTACCATCCTCCTCCTACTGTTCCGTCATTCTCCCTCTCCTCTCCCTTCATTTATTTTTTTCCCTCCACGAAATGGCTTTCAACAATATCCGGGTCGCCCCACCCAAAAATGGGCGGGGAGCGAGTGGGAAGGGAGTTTTGGGTGCCTAGAGACAAGGGGGATGAAGGAGAGAGGAGGGAGCGATGATGGTTTGAGGTTTCCACGATTCGGTTGGTTTTCGAGCTGTCGGTCGAGGGAGTCGCGTGCAGGGGGTCAGTGAGGATATGAGTGGTAGGCGGGGTCGTGAGGGTTCGCTGAGTTTTAGATGTGACGGGACTCTTTGGCCGAAGTGAAAGGATCGAATGAGGTGGTGGAGCAAAAAGGAAAAAGGGACGACCTTGGGGAGGGAGTGTGTGGGATTGGAGTGGTCTCCCCGTGTGTGTGTGTGTGGGCGGGGGGAATATTCTGAGGGTGGGGGGGGGGGGGGGGGGAGGAGAATGAAACGGTGTGTTTTCCCGGTTTTTCTTTATATTTCCTTCATATATCCAAAAGATTTTTAATCGATTTTGTTTTTTTT
>WURS02431494.1:0-15771 GCA_011762765.2 Rhinocypha anisoptera | reverse complement strand
AAGGAAATCTTGCACGCCCGTTGGACCGCTGGTAACGCACCGCCACTTTTTGACGCCTTTTGTCTTCATTATATCACAAAGCACACGAGTGTCAGATGTTTATTAGTTTTAATAGTAAGAAAACGAAATAATTAAGATTCTCTAGAAGTAAGAAGGCTAGGGTAAATATCATACTATAAGGTCATAAATTGGAACATGCTTACCATGCTTACTGAGAGTCATCCAATGGAAATATGGTCAATGTAAACACTCAAAACAGTCAGATAAATGTTTTTCAGACAGTATAGAAATGTGGTTCTTATTATTACACCAATGCTCCTTATGAAATGTCTTCATGTTCCTCTCCATTTCGAAAACGCTCATCTAAAATTACAAGCTTTTATTTCAATGTGTTGCCGAAGGAGATCTAGTAGAAAGTAAGTATTGGTAGAAATACTTTCTCGTCAGGTAAAAATGTTCATTCTCTACAACTGGTGTTGTTCATCTGGCGTTCACAGCACACGAGGGATGTGGGAAATATGATACGTGGCGAAGGGACGGCTAAATATCGTGGAATATTAAATTTTCATGCTAGAGATCTTTACGTATAATAGGGGGACATTCACAAATCATCATCATCGTCAGCAATTCAATCCGAATATCGGTTGACTGCAGCCCTCCACCCTTTTCTATCTGGTGCTAGCTCCCTTCTTATACCTTTTAAGGGGTGATTACACGGTGCATGTACTCGCGTGGGTTCAATCGACATCAAACCGTGAATGTGAATTTGAATGAATTTCTTGCGACCTCGAATATAGGGTGTTTACACGGTGCATGTGTTCTCGCAAGTGTTCTTCCAATTTTTCGGTGGAATAGCGACGCATTGCGTGATTGTTTTTTTTTACAGCAGACCGTTGTAACAATATTGTTTACAATTAATGATCAGTTAGGTGGATTTGACGAGTGCCAATGGTTTTAATATAATATAGGAGAGACGTAGTAGAAACGCAATCGAACCACAGAAGGATCAAAATCCGAAAAAGGTGTTCAAAATGCCGAAAAATGAAATGTCAAATTTAGCATAATTTTACATTTCGTGTCAGATACACTATGATATTTGTTCCGCCAACAAGGCTTTTATTAGGTAAGTAAGAACATAACTCTTCGCATATTACTGTCAAAGTGACTGGTATGCAGTAACTTGAACGGAAAAACAGAATCTAGGAACAGCTGTTCTAATCTGTTGCATCTTATAGTTTTGTAAAATTATCAGCTCTTCGGAAAGTTAATTAATTTGTGAATGTTTATTTTAAAATGTATTCAAATTATTCCAGTTATTAAAATTTAATTAAGATTCATTTTTTGTGACAAACTCTGATACAATGCATAAAAAATTATATTTTACGGAATTATGTGGAAAAGTTTGTAACAAGTTGTAGATAAAGATTTTAACTACAAGATTTTAAGAGATATGTTGTACATTTCGCACAAAATACTTTTATAAATAAAATAGGCGAGTCAGGATGTTTCTACATAAAATCCTATAAAAAAACACCAACTTGAAATAATTTCCTCAATCTCTGATAAAGTTTACTTGAATTTAACAAAATAAATCCTTGAGATAGAGAAAAGGTAGAAGTTCAGGAGGAAAGGTGGTCAAAATTAAAGGCATATGTCAAAATATAACCACAGTAATCCTTCAAATTAACGATCAAGGATATTTCAGCTGTTTTATCAAACCCATCAAACCACCACCAGCAGTCTGTGAATCAGGGTAACCTGCGCAGTGGGCTTCTGAGTGGAAATTGCGAGAAAGCTTGCACCAGAATATAACAAGTTCTAGTTTCCCGTGCACGTCGCAAGTGTTCGCGCAATTTTTCGAGTTTACACGGTGAATGTTGGACCCTGCAAGTGTTCGCGCATTAACTCGAGCGAGTACATCACCTTCTCCATCAGTCTTCAAACCCACATCTCGAAAGCCTCCAATCTATGGTTCTCATGGAACTGGTTTCGGATCCATATAATGCCACGCTCCAGACAAGGATTTTCACTAATCTTAATTTATTTAGGGTCCCTCTCATTAACTCCTTCCTTTTCGCAAAGGCCTCTATTGCAATCCTTCGTCTAGTATCCAAGTCACTCAGTCCATTTTCCTCTATGAAGCTTCCCAAATAAGTGAACTTTTCTACCTATTCTCTTTTATTCCCTTCTAGCATGATATTTAGTCTAGCCTTCTTATGCACTTTATAGGCGAAGAGTAATGACCCCAAACCTGTCAATAAGGATATTATTATTATTAATAATTGAAAATCTCATTACTTTTCTTTTCTTACTAGTAATTTTCATGCCAAATCCCATCCCAACTGAATATACATTAAAACGCACAGGTGACAGCAGACACCCATGTCTTACTCCCCTACCTAACTGTTCCCGACTCCCCATCTGCTACCCTTAATTGGACGGCCTGGGCCATATAAAGGTTTCAGATGAGACGCCTATCCATCCATTCAATTACTATTTTTTGCAACATTTCCATTAGTGTAAGCCACTCTATTTTATCGAATTCTTTTTCAGTCTACAAAACAGGCAAAAACATCCTGATTATATTCTATATTCCGTTCTATCAGTGTCCTCATTACAGCTATAGCATCACGAGTCCCTCTGCCTCTTCTAAAATTGAACTGATCTTCATGTAGGTATTCTTCTGCCCTACTCTCCAGTCTTTTACTGATTATTCTTAGGACTTTCGCTGCATGCAAGATCAAACTAACTGTCCTATAGTCCTCACACTCAGCTTCTTTCTTTTTCTTGGCTAATGGAATTAATATTGACCTAATGAAATATTCTGGCCAAATTCCCTCATCTAATTAACTCATAAAACTTCTTCCTTACTACTTTTCCTAAACCCTGAGTAATTCTGCTGGTATATTATCCACCCCCACAACCTTATTCCTCTTCATGTCATGCAAGGCCCTTTCAATCTCACTATCTAATGTTTCTGGACCTAAGCTATCCTCATCTACTTCCCAATCACTTTCTAAATCTAAGTTCAAGGGTCTATTCACCTTATCATAGAGTTCCTCCACGTACTCCTTCAATCTTTTACGAATATCTTCTTGTTCTATTAGCACCTTGCCCGACTTATCTTATAGTAGGTATCTTGTTTCATGTTCTATTTCCCTTTAAGGATTTTACTTTACCATATAGTAAGTCCATCTCTCCTGGGTTCTCTAACTTCTCCATGCACTCACACAGTTCTTTCCACCATTTCTCCTTTGCCTTAACAGTCTCCGCCTGAATTTATTATTTGCCTCTTGGTACTTACATCTCCCGTCCTCCATATTGATGTTTTTCCACTTCCTATGCCCTGCCATCTTCCTAATCATCTCCTCAGTAATCCATGGCTTTTTAATTCTCTTTTGGTTGACTCTTCCTATTACTTTTCTTGCAGCTCTTGTAATTCTGTCTTTAAGAACTTCCCACTTTTGTTCCTTTGTCCTACTTTGGTTACCCTCTCTTAGAAGGCTATCTATTGCTTCCTGGTACTCTTTCCTCTTTGTTTCTGCCAATGCTTCTAGATTCCATTTCTCTAATCTTCTACGCTTTAAAATCCTTTTGAATTTTACAAGACCCTTCAATATGACCAAATTGTGGACTGAGTCCACATCAAAACCCGGATAAAATCTGCTATTGAAAACACTGTTCCTAAATCTGTCTAACCAAGATGTAGTCTATCTGATATCTCCCTATCACCTGGCACCTTCCAAGTATACCTGCGTCTCCTGTGGTGATTGTACCATTTATTCGTTACTATCAAACTCTTCCTTCTACAAAACTCTGCTATGCATGACAGAATCCAATGATGAAAATTTGCCTTACTTGGTGCATGAGATCATGCACATGCCTGTGGTAGCAAAGTTCATATTCCGCTACTTGTTTGTAGTCGTAGCTGCCATTTTGACAATGTTACTAATTGTGCCAAAGTTTTACACATCACCAGAATACTAACCATTAAATAAAATACTACTTTCCGCTTTTACATTTCTGACTGCATGTCTCCCAGGCCTTGATTAAATAATTGAACACAAAACATTTTATAATCTATCTACTTTAATATGCTTCCTGATTGCCTCTTGTAACAGTACTATGCGTTAACTTATTGTAATAAGATTTTTTAGCTTCGACTAACAAGAGCTGATCATGCATGCTTGATGAGAAAAAATTAGAACATGTTCTATTTTTCCCATGCATGATCGTCATTTTGGGAGATAACGTTTCCGACAAAATCATGCACCGTATAAGGTGGCCTTAAGAGGCCAATGTCAGCCATAGATATTCCGAAAGCTTGATGACAGAAATATAAATAGTAGATATAAATAGAAGTAATTATATATATTAGAAATAAAATCTCAACCATAGGAGAGTGAAGTGAGACGGAAAGGAAATAAAACTTCACCCAGGCTTTCAGGTGCCTCGCTCTTTTCCACACCATGACCATGCCACGCGTACTTCTCTAAGCAGGGTTCACACCTAACTAGAGCTTCATCCGACCTTGAAAATTGAGAACTATGTGATTGAGATGAAACAGAGACCAACTAAACATAATAAGCATGGGAACAAGGCTCCAGTCAACTACTCCGAAAGAAGTTCTTTAATTGAGATCTATACCACTCGCTGAAAGGAAATAAAACCTTTCCCACGCTTTTATTATGAGTGAGATAACCAGAGACCAACCATAGGTAAATAGCTTCAAAACAAAGCCCCAGACCAAACATCTCAAGTCAGCGGGATAAGTCGAATTATTTTTTTTTAATCTCTGAGAGCAAAACCATGTCACAGCCTCTTCTCCTCCGTTCTAGACTAAAATCTCAAGTAAGTGGGATAAGTCAATATCTTTAGAAGTTTTTTTTAATTTCTGAGAACAAAACAATGGCAGCAAAGTACCAACCTTCTAGAAGACAACAACACACATTGCATCTTAAAATACTGAATGACGTGGATCTCATAAATTATTAAATGTGGAATGTCACAGGCAACTATGACGTAGTGACATCCACGCTAAGGGGTTAAGTGAATCTCAATTTCATGTTACTACTTTTGCTCAATTTGCCCCAACCCCCTTCTTTTCCCCTTGTCCCTATGAGAATATGGAGAGATGCGAGAATGATAAAGTGAAAACCCTCTAAATAATGATTTAATGTAACCGACACCCCCAAAAGAACAAAAAGTGTGAACTTTTGAAATTGCGATTCCCCCTTCCTGTGAAAATCAGTTGCCTTATATCAAAGAAGATTGAACTTTAATGTGTCAAGTACTTTTCAATATGATTTAACCCTCATTCTTGGTACATTTAGTCATTAAAATATGATTAAGATTTATTAACGTCGTGGTTTTTTTAATTTATGCAACTATAAGTATTCTTTAACCAACGATACATGTTTCTGTGGCCATCCTTATACAATTTGCAAAGCAAATATTTAGGTCTATTTTTTTCCCATTTTGCCAATCATTTTTTCTTGCTCTTCTCCAAATAGTGTTTTAAAAGTATCTCATTTTCTTTTTCAAAAACCACTTTGATCAAAATTGATGAATGACATCAATGGAATTTTTCTAAAATAGTAGTTATTCAATATTTACATTTTTCCTTTTTCACATATGATTACCTCCCTCCTTTATTAGTCCCTATGCAAGAAAATCACATCCTTGTGTTTTTCTATTTTTATTCTATTTATTGCAGGATAATATCAGCTTCCATGAAATGTTGGTTGATGTAGACTTTTTACTTTCACATTCGCATTAAGTAATTCTGCAAAATTTTCCCCGGAATTGTTATTATTTTTCCATTTCCATCATTTTCAGTCACCTCATTCCTCATTTTTGCTAAAAATCATAGTAGTAGTTGTATTTTTGTTTATATGGTGTGTCAACAGCTATGGGCATTTAGCATCTCTTCAACAAACATAGAAAAAAACCCTTTTGGACATAAAAAACACCCATTCCCTAGGTATGCCTCAAACCTGTGACCTTTGGGTTATCAGATGACCATGCTACCCCCAAGTTAATCCGACTTTTCACTCATTCTTCTTCATTTTGGTCACTACATGTTCTTTTCTCCTACCCATATACATCCCTCCCCATGGACCACGACCTTGACATGGTGAAAGAGCTTGTGTGTTCCGATGAACCTAATTGGTTCACTGGGTGGAGCTATGATTTTTTTGCTCCTGATAGGGTCACCCATGTCAGATAGGTCCAAGGGTAGGAGCCAGATGAAAGGAAGTCCACTCAACTCGTACGTTGAAAAGTTCACACATGTTGAAATACCTTTACTTGAAAAGACACACGAGAAACATAGTTCACACAAGGAAAATGAACACTAGATATATTGATGATGTGTTTTTCATCTGGGTCCATAGTAACGAGCCATTGCAAAAAATTCTGATGGCACTCAATTCCTTCTCCACCATCTGCTTCACCCCATCTCTCACAACTCAACCACTTTCCTCGACATTGACATCCACCTACAGAAAGACAGCCACATAGACACTTCAGTACACATAAAACCCAATAGCAAACAACTCTACTGACATTAGGGCAGCTGCCACCCCCCACACATTAAATGCTCCATCCCCTACTCACTTTCAATCCATGTCTACCACATATGCAACACCAAATAAAACCTAGGCAGATACCTAAAGACACTACAGTCCTCCATCTACTGGTAGTAAACAGTCTATTGAAGAGAGGTTTACATGGTGTATCACAAGCAGCATAGTATATAATATATATATAATCATTTTTTTAATTTTAAAGATAACATCTGCATGAGGTGGGAAACCCCAAAAGAGAATACTAAAAGTAACCTGAGAATAGAATTCATTGTAGTAAATGGATGATAAGGCCTCAGGATTTACAGTATTTCTAATATTTCTTATGAGGGCACGTAGGGAGCTTAGCTTGATATATAATTGGAAAATGTGTGCAAATTTTTATGTAAGATACCTCCCAGAAATGGTGTACTGGGATTTTGGTAAGACTATTGTCAATTTTTTAAAAAACTTTTATCATGTGTTTTGTGTTTTAGTACACAAAGCAAGTCATTCAATTTATGTTAACAAATCTTTACTTCTGTTAATGCAATGAAGGTTGGTTGGTCTTTTTGTCCTCTTCACCAAAATGAACATTAGTGAAAAGATATCTTCTTTTGTTCCACCACTTTTTCTAAATTCAAACTGGATTATTCTTGAAAGATCTAATGCAGGATTACTATTACTATTAATTACTAGGTTGGATAATAATAATGAAAATGATAGTTTCATATGAAAACAAGTTTAATTTGCAATTCAAAGAGTGCACATAGTTTCTTCATCACAACTTGCATGTGATAAATTATTCAAGAATAGGGTATTTTCAAAATGCAATAGCCATCACATTCCTCTGGTTGTGACAGAGACAAAGCAGGAAAAAACTCAGTAAGTAATATCAGCAATTATTCTGTTAAATGATTTCGTGACTTAAACTGTCAGGATTGACATCAGCCTTGTGATCAGAAACATTTGGCCGTGACTCATAGGTGCAAATGGTCACTCCATGGTGGTGTGCTTCAGTCCACTCTCCCCGAAGACCAATGTACACGATACGAGTGGTTTCTGTGCCAAAGTTTTTTGGGAAGTGAATAGTCAGATGGTACACAGATGAGAACGTTACAACCCTGAAAGAAAACAGGAATTATGCTCAACGGTGAACCACAAAAATTTTCTTTTACGCTTTAAAACTGATACTTAATTTCAACTTCATGGTTATAAACCATTAGGACTGTTGTTATATAACCATGAAATTCATTTGTGAAAGGCTCAAATAAACCACAACCAACAGCCCAGTAAATCTACATTTCAATAAACATTATCACATCAGGCATAACTTATGAGTGGAACTTATGAGAATAAATCTGTAATTTCCAGTTTTATTAGATGGCACAACACGTTTCATCTGCAGATAATGAGTAGGAAGTCTCCAAAAATATAGCTATTTGACTGGAGGGTGGGAAGGGCAGTAGAATGAATAGTGGTGTGTGAGGTGACATTGGTAAGGACAAGTGGGAATGGTCGAAATACAGGCCTTTTTGTACGAATTGAGTAGTTTATGCCATTATGTAATGGAATTGGAACATAGCAGGAATTCGAGATTCGTAACTGCGACACTTTGGGTTAGCAGGCGAGAGAGCAATCTGCTACCACGGCCGTCTAACGTAGAACTTACTTTTTCATGAATATACTTCTGGAATTCAGACAACTTTACCCTAATCCTTCTTTGATTGAGCATCCTTAGCAGAGATTAGTAATAAACTTTTGAAATTGAACGGTAATAGTTTTTATGCAATAGTAACTTACTTTGTGGCATACTCCAAAACAGCTTGTGGATCATGATGTAAGTCGAACTCTTGATCTGCCTTGATTCTGGCATCATCGTACGTCATATGAGGTCTGTTTTTAAATCTAAAATCGGCGACAATATTTTATATTAAAATACCAGGAGTAAAGGTTCCCTCGAGAAATAAAATTTCACATGGTGTAACCAAAAAAAACGAAAATCATAGGCAATGCAATTTTAATGACGTTTATTTCCTGGCTAAACATGCGGTTCTATCATTAACGTAACAATAATATTGAAAGAGAATAAAGGATTCGAAGGATTCAATTAGGTTAACAACTTCAAGTCATAGAGATGCTATTTGAAATGTTTTGATTGTTAATAATTGCAAGTGACGTCTGTAAAATAAGGAAATATACTTACAGCCTCATCTTTGAAGGGTGGGATTCATCATCATTCCCAGCAACGATTAGTCCTTTTAATTTAATATTACCGGTGAACCTGAAGAAAGTCAATAGTCAGCCTTGAGTATAAGTAACGAAACGATGAAATCACTTCATGTTTCCAATGTTGTTACTCACGGGATGTTAAATAGCAGCTCTTCGTCGACATCACTTTCAACTATCTATAATGTTTAAACAAGTCATCTGTTACATACACAAGGATTATAATATAACTATAGTGATATATGGTGTAAGGATTTACCTTTTCGCAGTTCAAACGATCTTCCCATGTTTTAAAGACTTCTTTCCCTGATCCTTCAACTGCTTCGTTCAGACATTCTAGATTTTCTCTATCGATCTTCTGGTACAAACTATACTGAAGCCCCATTTCCGGGGTTTCATCGTGGTCATGATCTCCTTCACAGCTGTGCCCATGTCTATGGTTGTGGCCTGACATTTACAAAAGCCAACTCGCTATATTCCCAATATACCGGGCACGACAATTCGTGCACCTTGAATTTGCTGAATCACCTTACTGAATGACTAATTGCCCAGAAAGCGATGCAATTGAAATTGAGCGTGAAGAAAGATATTTTTTTTTGTTGAAGGGATAATTTAAAAAAATTGAAAATGTGGAGAGTAAATTACTGGGAGAAATTAATAATGTGCACTTGCTTTATAACAACAACTGAAGTACAACAACTGAAGTACTACCGCGATCAGGCGTATTACACCTTCTGGAAAAAGGTTGATTTCCAGTAGAGCATATTTACCTTACTAACATATACTGCTCTTTAGGATCAGTCTTCTACAAAAACTTTTCCGTAAAACAATATTGTTTACATTCGCAATTCGTTCCGTAATTCGCGACGGAACACGATAGTCAATTATTGAAAAAATATTTTTGGTGCGTGCTCCAAACATATCAAAAGGGACCATTTCAATTCATATTTTTGTTTTCTATATAGTGTTATAAGATCGCTAAAGACTTACTATTATTGATAAAATATAGTAATGGGATAACAACATTCTTTTGGATCCACCTGTCTGTAATTATTATACGCACCCTTTCTCGTTATATTTTTCGTGAAATACACGGTTGTGGAAAGTTATGGGCACCAAAGATGCAACTGGCTTTTTGTAGCTTCATTTATATTTCTCTTCTAAATTTTCCACATATCTTATATTGACACCTTACTTTGTTCTACAGACCAATATCTGTGACCTCTGTATTTTCTAAAGTGTTTGAAAAACTATTCTACACTCATCTTTGCAATTATCTAAGGTCACACAAATTACTCAGTGAATATCAGCATGGATTCAGAATCGGAAAGTCAACGAACTCTGCCACTTTTGAGCTTGTAAATAACATAATCCAAGGCCTAAACGAGAAACATGCAACTGCTGGTATTTTCTTTGATTTCAGCTAAGCTTTCGATCACATAGATCATAACATACTAATGCACAAGCTTATCTCACTATGTATTGCTGACGTTGCCCTAAAACGGATCATGTCATACTTGAGTGACAGGCAGCAAAGAGTAATGTACCTATATATGGTTTCTGGTATAGAATCAATAGCCAAATATAGTCCATTACGGTACAAAACTGGTGTCCCTCAAGGGCCAATCTTAGGACTTCTGTTACTCATATTATCAATGGCCTTTAAACTGACGACATATCCACCATCATAACATCCGATAGTCTAACAGATTTACTATTCAACTTAACTGTCAAGGAAATGCACCAGTGGTGCAGAAATGACAATTAACAATGATGTTGACTTATAGAAAGCTACTTCTACTAAATTTTTAGGACTGCAAACTACTGATAGCTTAGACTGTTAACTTGATCCCCTCATGTTTATGAAATGATAAAAAAATATCTATAGGAATATTTTTGATAAGAAAGCTGGCACCAGCAATCTTGCTTGAAACTCTAAAAATCATTTATTTTGTCAAGATTCACTCTCATATTTCTTATTCTGGGGAAATTCTACAATAGCAACCAAAGCTTTCTCTGCTCAAAAATATGTTATTAAAGCTAAACCAAGTATCTGTTGTAACCCTTGGTAAAGCCCTCTTCATTGCTTTAAAAATCCTGACATTACCTCTTATGTACATCTCACTTGTGTCTCTTTTGTTAAAGATAACCCGAGTAAGTTTCCTGTAAATTCTGAATATCACAATTACTCCACTCACTTACAAAACTGCATACATGTCAATCAGTATTCATCTATACCCTGTCTGAAAGGCCCTTACTACTCTGTTTTATCAATATTTAACAAACTTCCAAAGAGTATCAAAAATATCTCTTCATTTTCCAAGTCCAGAGTTAAAACAATTCTCCTAGAAAAATGCTACTATATTATCAAGGAATATATGGAAGATACTTCGTAACAATATGTGTTCTCTGTATTTTATATCAGGTAATATTGCTTTTTTATATCTGTTATACTCAGAACACACTGATTGTTCCATGTACCTGACAACTTATTCTGTACAGTGTATTTTCTTTTGTTTCCCTTTGATGTAACCATACATATTTTTCTACGTTGAAAATAAATTGTTATTATTCTCATCCCTGTCAAGCTCAAATAAAACTTGCATTCACATTGAAGAAGGTGAGTTATAATTGATAAATTGTGAATATTTTCTCCCACCAACCTTGGCATCCCATTCTTCAAGCAGATAGTATAATATTGTTGTTTTCAGGGTTCATTGGCAGCTATTGTCATTTAGCACCTCTGATTAAAGAAAATCCACTTGTACAAACAATACCCACACCTGAGCCATTGGACAAGCAAGCTACCTACTGAGCTAACCCATCCAGCCCCATTCTTCAACCTCCAGTACCCTATGAAATGGGCAAATAAATTTAATTGATTGGCAGTTTCTTGGGTTTCATTGTTCTTGTACTACCATGTGTAAATTACTTTAATAATATGTAATACTTTCCTAATTTGATCTACACAAAGGGGCACCCAGTCAAAATTTGTAAGAAGAATCATAAAAATATCCATTATCCTGGATTTAAACTTTCCTACCTTTCTTCTGTTATTCCCCTCAGACAATCATTATTATCTGATTCGTCTCGCCCAGAAAAGTCTTCTAAAGTACAGATAGTCAATTTGATAACTTCCTCCCCCTTTTATTCGACTGAATAATAAAATGATAAGAATAAGATCGAATTGTTAACTATAATAAGTCTTGCATTGATTCACTCCATCTACGTAGTCCTGAGACGATCAAAATTAATAATAAACTAATAAGAAATGAGGACAACTTACAATTTCCACTTTTAAAAAATTTCTTCTGTAGTTCGGCATGTTTCAGTGTACTACACCATTTACAAGTGAGCTCAATCTCTTACCATACAAATATATATAGGAGAGCAAGTTGTGTGGTGGGTATGGGCTATTGTGATGGGTCATGTGGTGTTGGGAGAGACGTGGGGTACCTCACTCCCCAGGTAATGGTTAAGGGCGACCAGGGAGGGGGTTGAAGGTTGGGTGGAAATGAAGAAAACTGGTGGGTTTAAATGTTCCTCTGTTGTTGCCATTTTTGAACCATTGTCTTCTGCCACCATGTGGGTGGTGCGGTGTCCTCTGAAGTCCAATCTCATTCCAGGTATGGACACCTTTGTAGCAGGGGTTGTCACTGTGGGAGAAAGGTCTCTTGGTTTACTGTTGGGTTGGGTAAGGAGCTTTCACTTAGGTTATTGCAGAGTCATGTGACGTTGAACAATTGGGGGGGGGGGAACACGAGATGGTGGAGGGGTTTATCACACAGGGTTGGGAGGAAGGATGTCACTCGATGTTAAGGAAAGCAATGGGGAGTGAGTGTGAAAAGAATGTAATTTCATTTAGTAGAGGGTTGTTTTAATTTTCCGTTGGATGATTTCCAATTGTTCCTGGAAGTCTAGTTTTCCCTTTTTTTCCACAGCAGCAAATTCACAACAGTGGTTCATTTTCATGAGATGCTTTGTCACCTCGGGAGTGTTAACTCTATTTAATAGACTTCTCTGGTGCTCCTTGATCCTAGTCCTGTAATTTCTCCATTTTTCCCACGTATTTCTCTAGGCAAGAGTTGCACGCCAGGTGGTACACTCCACTTCACTTTTGTTCCGACTGGACTCAATAGAACTAATGGACAAAAGTGATGGATCTAAAGTTAGGGACATAAGGACCTTGGTACCAAATGACCCAGACTTTTAAGATCACTCGCACCTTTGCTATAGTTAGTTACTTTACTAATATTACAAACTATATTTACGGGTATACTTTTTCCAAGTTGTGGGGTGAAATACCTCAAATGCATTCCTTCTACTTCTTAATTGCATCTTTTCTTTAATCTTCATCCATTTTACACAAGGTCACATTTAAGTCAAATTTGTCCTCAATATCACCCACTTATATTTTGACATTATCTGGTCCTAAATCACTTTCATCACTATTACTTCCAAAGCTTTCACACTCTTCTTCAATTTCTTTATGGGTTAGTTCTACAAAAATTTATTTTTCACTTATTCATCTTCTATCTCCCAATTCAAAAGAATTAGGGCCACAAATACTGAAAAATATGTTCCAGAATGTTTTGAGGAGCGGAAAATAATAATGTGAAAGGCGGAAGCACAACGAAAAAACTAAAAATAGATGCATCTCAACTTTGAGGATGACTGCAATGTATTACAGTGGTGTGCTGTGTAAGATGACTGTCTGGAATTTGAAATTTCCAGTCATAACAGCTATAAAAGTTCACAGTATAGAGTACAGAACTGGATCCCGGAAAATTCTATGTGCCGTGCAGTCTGATGATTCCTATAATTTAAATTATGGTAAACCTCATAGCTTTAAATTCCAAATATGATTGTTCTAGGAATACGTTAAGTGTCACTTACTGCACAAAAAATTTGGATTTTCAAAAATGTATTTCCATAGATCCAAGGTCCATACTCTTAGTGTTTAGTATCACACATTCCAACTGAAGAGAAATCATGTTTATTTCCTTCTTTTGCTTAAGTATCAATGTCAAACATTGTTAGCTCATTCAAACTTGAGTTGCACTCTAACTGGATTAATCCTGTTCAAAATAAAATGCATTAAACTGTCAAAGAGTTTATTAATAAATACAAGTCTTTTAGCTGGTCAGTCATTTCACAGAAATGATATTCCACCAAACACAACAACTATACTTATTTCAGCCTCATTTTATAATGGGCTAAAATTCAAAGTGCAACACCTTGTGACCTTAGATGCCTTTTCCTAAACCAAATCTTGCACTAATGCGATTCATTCGATCCAACAATTCAGATACTATAAAGCGATAAGGATGGTTCTGAATGTAATTCTGCTTTTCCACAGTAAGTGGTCGACTCTTGCTGTTGGGGGCATCAGTCAAATTTTTATTCTTACCATCATTCATGGCAGGTATAGGGATCACTTTGGGAATGCCAGCCCAATTCTTGATACGAGGTGAGAGAACTAACAAGTTCTGAATGAGGCCACAAGCACTTGATGAAACCCAATATAGACTCATGCACTAAAAGCAAAGAGGCAAAAACATTCTTAGGATAATTAGAACATCTGGAAGAGAAAGGATTAACTAATGTACAAATCCAAGTACCAAGAAGGAAATTATATATATTTGAGCCTTATAGGATCAACCATTAACTTGGCTGGTGTCATTTCTTGAAGCATAACAATGCATTAGCATGTATACAAAGAGGAAAATTTATGATTACTAGATGAATATTATTGAAATAAATATTAATGAATTTGAAAATGGGATACAAAAGGTAGGGAACTTTTAATTTACGAGAAGAATTAATACAAGTAGTCTGTATTTAAAATTTCATATTTCGGAAAAAATTCTGTTTGAAACTAGAATCAATAGTTTCTAATGGATTTCTGAAGGTAATGAAAGGATAAGGATTTAACTACATTGGTACCTTGGTTAACAACGGCCTTAGTTAACGACATACTTGCTTAACAACAGGTTCCTGTGAGCAGAAAATGTATTGGTAACGTCACAGGCTTTGGCTTATGACACCTCGTCGATTGGTGGTGGATTTCAATGAAACATGACCCCCTGATCAGGAAAATACCCAATTATAGGTAAAGATGGGCAATAGTTTGTAGAAAATCACATTTAAATTCCATAAGATATTATTACCTGCAAAGCTGTAAAGAGCTTCTTTTTTCAAGATGAGAAAAATTTTCATTCTCCGCTTGATGTTATATATATCGATGGTGGATATTAATTTTATATCTTACTTATTTATTTCCAGGCAGGTGCCATTTTGGTCCGAACATAGTGCGTTATTTTCTTCACCAATATCTAACTTTGACAATCATATTTGATATGCATTACGATTGAGGGGAGGAGCCGGAAAGAATTGATTGATTACCATTATAATACTTGTGGGAAATTACATCTTGGATAACGACGGTTTTGGTTAACCAAGGTACCACTGTGGTACATTTCATGCAAAATACATCCATTTGGGATAATAATATATATTCTTTGTGATTTTAAGACAGGCATTCTTTGAGACATGATTTTTTACACCAGAATAAAAAACTAACCTAAAGTGTTATTTTTTTATTATTTTAAAATAACACAAAGTTAACACAAAGAAATTTTAAGTTTCTGGTGTTGTATTCTGGAAAAAATATTTCAACAAGAACAGTTTCTGTATATGAAATTGGTACATCTTTCTAGATATGTGTACATTTCTTTTGGAAAGGGAGATAGTTCTTGTAATAGGGTGAGGGCAAATATGAAAATTATCTACCAAAATTGTCTTTCAAATATTTGAAATCTCATTTTGTTAATCTATTATACAAATATTAAACATCATCATCATCAGTACTTCAATCCGAAGATTGGTTGACTGCAGCCCTCCATCCTTTCTTATCAAGTGCTAGCTCTCTTACTCCTTGGTAGGTCTTACTTCTAACGTCTCTAATAATTTGCCC
>WURS02431483.1:0-15772 GCA_011762765.2 Rhinocypha anisoptera | reverse complement strand
ACTCATTTACGTTGAGTCTCTCGGACTCATGTTGTAAAATCCACCCCCTCGCGTATGTTGTATAATTAAGGGTTAATTGACTATTGAAAGTGACACAGTATATATCCGAACTGACCATTATTGTAAAAAATGGAATCTATTACTTAGCATTATATATATCATTATTTTAGTTAGCTTTGTAATGAATCTTCTTCACATAATATATTCTTAAAGTCATTTTTAAAGCTGTTTAGTTTTAGTGTATTAAGATAACAGCTAGATGTAGTTGATCTCATATTTATTATTGTTTAATTTGAGTAGAATTGCTCGTTGTCGAGATATGGAAGAGAGTTATAGATCTTTGACTCGTGACACTAGAGCTTATAAACTTTTATTTATACTCACCCTTATATTCTAAAAGATTGGTGTGAGATCAACAAAAGTAGTTGATTCAGTGCTAGACAGATTTATGTCTGTGTTAGTTATGTTTGTTGTCACGGTGTGGAATGATTACCGTCTGCGACTACCTGCCACCGATCGAGTCATTCCATTAGCAGTTCCTAGGTGCCGGATCGTGCTAACGCAATTGAGTGCCCTAATGATTTGTTGCTCTTCTTTCACATTTCTAACTGCTGCAGATGCCATTGCGATGTGCTTTTCCCACAATAAACATGCGATAATCCCCAATTCACTATCACTGAAATGACATTCGAATTCTTTATATCGATAAGATTCTATCGTTTATCAGTTTAGTTTTTTTATGTATTTTATTGTACTTTGACAATCTTATGATGATAAAGAAAATCTAAAAGTACTTTTCACTTTTTTTAGAAATACACAGTGATTTTCGATTTTAAAAATGAAAATATATTTTTAAGAATGGTTTAATAAAAATTTGAATGTGTCGCATTCAAGTCAGATTCAAGTTTTCTATGTGAACGTGATACTTTCATGTCGGTCATTTTGTATCTCAGTTAATTAGATTGTTGTAACTTAACATTTAAATAATTTGTTCTGTCTCAACCACGAGAAATAATTTTTTACTTTTGAAATACACGTGGCGTGTAATGGGATGCCACAGAAGAATAATTGCTTTCTACCGCGCTTTTAGTGAGACTAATTGAAGTTTCGCTTTTGTCTCATCATCATTCAAGTTGCCCTTAGTGGATTGGGCATTGTATCAATCGACTGGTTGGTTGCTTTGCCCAACCATGGTTTGGTCTTTGCCATTGTTTACAATTTGCCAGCAGGCGAATTACTTCGAGTCTCGGGCGTTATTATTTCTAGTGGCGCACCATCAAGCTAAGATGAGAGTGAAGCAGTGTTCTCACTGTGAGAGAGAAGAGAAGGACGATCTGGAGAGAGTTGGCGGAGGGCGTCAACTTGACTGATGGCGATGATGATGAGCCTGGCTCGAGGGGCAAAGAGTGGAGCCAGCACCGTGCAACCTGTCGGCGCTAAGTGCACATCAACCAGCTCGCTCACCACCGATCGCAGTGAGAGTGCTGCTTCACTGGTCAGTCTCTGAGCTACAGTTCTACATCGCTTCACTGTGGTTTTATTTTTACTGCTATACTCGACAACAGGCAATTCACGCAGTTTATATTAATCTATATCTATCTTATTATTTGTTTTTTGAAAATGTTATTTTTTAAATAATTAAAAACTATTACATAAAATCCGACTCTTAGGGTTTGATGCTCATTAGTATGGAATGGTATAAATATAAATACATATATGAATATAATATATATAATTAGAATATATAAATATAAGATTTTTTGCTAATTGGTTATAAAGCGAGCTTTTACTGTATTTGGTGTTACCAAAAACACTAGCAAGGTAAGCAGACAGATAGAAAGCATTGGTGTTCGGTGTCAAAGCCCTTTTACCTTTGCGAATGTCCTCTCGCTTTCTCTCTGCACAGTCACTCCTCGCTCGGTTGCTCGAGGTACCCTCACCTTTCTTGATGAGCACAAGAGATTTTGGCAAACAGGTTCACTCCTCGCTTTCAAAACAACTACTAGCACTCAAACCGGTCTGTTCGCATGAGTCCGAAGATCACGATCATGCTAGCAAACATCCCAACTGAGCGGTAGCCTGCCCTATCTCTGTACGCCATCGAGTACAACTATGCCTCGGTCAACTTGTTGCTGGCCTACTCGTCTCAATCCACTGCAACATGTCAAAGAAAGATAGTTAAAATGTGTTCTGGATACTATTCATCACTTTCATAATCCCGGGATACTTTCTTTCATATGTTTCATCTTTGTCTAATAGAAATAATTGTTGCCTTCTTGGATGACACTTCAATGTCATACACTAACCCAGCTAGAGGTGTTGGGTTAATCAAGTCGAAATAATAGGATTGCACACCGTTACTCTCGTTCTTACGTTTATTGGTACAAATGTCACTTCACCAACATTGGAGAAACACTTGTGCTCAGGTTGTGTACCTTCCAGTAGCATAGGTAAATGTAATTTGTTAGTGAGATGCTGGCTTTGTTCCAGCTTAGCTGCCCAGGGAGTTGAACGAACGAACAGTGGAATTCATACACCAAGGTTGCACTGTTGCTTGGGATAAAAATTCTACAGTATGATTGTTAACTTCAAGTATTTTGGCCTTTTGTCGGCTATTGATTCAAGTCTTCTGGGACAAGCATTAAGCAGATTTGGAGGTCGGCTGGTGCTTGTTACCGGCATACTAATTGCTCGGTCAGATTTGTAATGACTAATGACTCACATCACCGACACTGTTTGCCAAAGGAAATGCAATGGTACGGCTTGTCTCCAGTCGGTAGGAACCCAAGACGACAAAACATCTCGAGCTTTGTTTGTCTGTGCGCTTTATCATTATCGCTTGCGCCAATCTCTCGGCCATCTGGAGACGTGCTTTTCCAGTCATCACTGGATGCGGCCTTAAATGCATTAAGCACATGTGTCAAAGGTCATCGAGCAGCGCCAGTGGTGTTTCATCCGTCCGACATTTACATGATGGTCTTGCTCCCAATGCTTCTGTTTATCCTTGAATGTCATGATTCTCATTACCGAGACCAAACTTGTTTCATTGTGAGGAATATTCTATTTTGGGCACTTCAAACTGCATGTTTGTGCAAAACTCGCCTGTAGTTTCTACTATTTACATTTGTTGAACTCTGACCTGATACGGTGCCCTATGTACTATACTTAGAGAGATGCGTTGCCATTCTTGGTTTCAAAATAAAAAATCACAAATGATGTTGCATAGAGAAATTATTAGCAGGTTGCGCGCCGATGTCGTGCCAGCGCGTCATTAGGTCCGACTACGCTCGCTGAACTTGAACCGACTTACTCTTTCCTGCCAAGAACGAGTTTAACATCGAGCCGGTTAGCCAGCTCAGATACACTAATCCGCAGACCTGTTTCCTACCTTTCCCCTCCTCCTAAAGGCAAGGCTCACTTTGCTAATCCTCTCGAAATATGTCTGACACTTGTCAAAGGTGAAAGTCAAATGAGCTTGATCATCCAATGGCGCAATCAAAATCAATTGTCGGCAATGCTGGTCAGAAAGAGAAAGTCCTTGACATGCGCACGACCAATGTGGTCGCGACAGGTACTATACCTGATCATAATGGCATGCAGGTTGGGTGCGGCCAATCACTTTGGTTGCTGGACTCAGTTCGCGCGAACGCGACAAGAACTAAACGCTAAAGTTACTGGATATCCTCTGTCCGGGTTACTCTGGTTCGCGTTAACTCGCCCACTCATTGCGCGCACTCGAGGCTTTAATTAGATTGAATTAGCCCAATAGAGATATCGCACAGTGAAGCACATGCACACCACCCATGTCGCACATTGCTATCTCAATTGTCACTCTCTCCCTCACTACCGCTACGAACACAAACATGTGCCACAATCTACATCTACCCTCCGGCTGAGTGTTACCAACTTGTCATCTCGGTCTTTGGCCTTCGTTTGAATATATGGCTCCCTGCTAGTGCAGCCATTGCCGAACCACTATCTGGCTTGGTGCTTGGTGGCGTCTTAATCCAACAGATGTGCGGGCTCTGTATATGTCGTACTGTGGCAGCTGGGTTATTTTGAAGAGCATGAGCATGACCATATCTCAGTACGCTCGGGTATCTGGTGGCGCTGGCAGCTTCAATTCAAACAATTGCACTCGTGCCCCGTGGGCGCGATCACTGACAGCCAGCTGCAGCGCAGCAATTCAATTATCCTCGAAGTGAGTGCTAAGGGGGCACTCCAGTGCAGTGGAGAAACCAACACTTGTGTCCCAACACCACACTTGTCCTCTTTGATAGCAGTTTTTATACGAGGAGCGCATTTCTACCGTCTGGTAGAAAAGCTAAACCACGCTAGAAAGCTGACGGACGGCACCTCGGCTCAGCTCGGCGTGAGCCGCCCGAGTGGCGTCTGCCGCCGTGCGGAGTGGTGTCCTGGCGTGTGTCTCCTTTCTCTCTCTCTCTCTCCCTCTCTCTGACTTGTGGCGGCGCACTAGCTCTAGCTCTTGGTTGCGGTGAAGAGCGCACGATCAGATTCAGTCAGTCAGTCAGTCAGTAGCGCCCGAGTCGGCCGGGTTCCCGCCACTAGCCGTCTCAATTTATGGTGTATGAGCGGTCTTATCCAGCTCTTCTCGTCTCAAATCCACCTCTATGCCATGTGAGCCACCAAGTGCTCTGCTTTTCTAATTCTGACCAACTCAAGTGCAATAGTTGTATGCGTTCGTGTATATGACCGGACCCAGCTGGTCGGCACTACTCACCTTGTCTTGTCTCTGTGATTCTACCTGTGCTTTCATCTTTGTCTCACACGCACCACTAAACCGACCAAGCTGGATCCGCTAGTGCTACTTTGGCTCGGCCAGAACAGGGCTGAGAAGGCTGTCGATGATCTCTTTGATGGCATGACTCTTGGTTCAACCTCAATTCGAGCCACCAAGACCAGCTCGTCTTTGTCAGGCAGCACTTCTATTACCTCGAATGGCCCGTCCTCCTCACCATCTGATTCCACGTCGTGTCCGACACCTTTGAAGATTAAAAAGGAGGAGGACGGGTCTGCTTCGCCCACACGATCTCACTTGTCAAGCAGTCATCATTCGGGCTCGTTGCCCAATCCAGTTACCAATGGCTCTCTGGCCGGCTCGCAACCACTGGCACGCAAAAGAACCGCATACCAAGCTGCCTTGGGTGGTACCATCAATAGCACTGTTTCTGCCGGTAATTCGGCGGTTAGCGGCTTGCTCTCCGAGAGCTCACCCGAGGTGTCTTCAAGTCAGAATTGTAATGGCATAAGCCCGGTTCCTAGTCTCGAGTCATCCGAATTAGATCTCGAGCTTTGGGACCTCGACATTCACGAAAGTTCGACCTCCAACTCGTCAGGTAGTGGCATCTTTTGTATCTTGATTTCTCCACGCAACATCTTTGGATCATTAGATCCTGAGCTAAGGGATTGGCGAATTGTATGCATTTTTATCTTATTTAGAACGGTTTTGTCATTTTAAATTGCTAGTTTGTGGGACGTCAATCCAAGACACTTCCCAACTTCTCAGGCCTTTTTGTGGTATTGCCAACGCCGAGTTGAGGTTATCATTGTCCAGTGGCGCCTAGCGGACCCACCATAGAATGTCGGCGTTGGCAAGCAAACTGCTGAAGCTTGAGTAGCGTTACCAGTTTGACCAGTTGTCTATGCCGAGTCCAGCGTCTTGGCGCAGCCTGCCGGGCTGGCAACGGAGGGGCCTGGCAGTTGCAGTGTGCGTCACTGACAGCCATCCCTGAGCTCCACCATCATTATCATTAGCCTTGAATGCGTACATCGACTCGCCTGGCGCGCTATTGCAGCCAATGGCGCCGAGCTCCGATGAGGGATCGACGCGCAGAATTGGTGCTGGCGGTATTGCTCACTAACATTGTACAGGCGCTAGTGAGAAGGGCCGTGCGCGCGCATCCACTCTCCACATCGACTCTCACTGGCGGGCGTTGAGTGTATTGGACTCTGTCAGGACGAGTCAATGGCTCGAGCACAGCGCAGGCCCAATCTTCCCACCGTTGTCTGTGCTGTTCCTCGCGTTGCAGCACTATTCCACAATGACCAAGTGAACTTGATTGGGCCGTGTTGAATGCCAACGCGCATGGCTTCCATTGACTTTGCAGGGTCGCTGTTCTATGCTTGGTTCCAGAAAAAGACGACAGTGAGTGATGTCACGCCATAGGTGGTTGGCCTCGTTGAAGGACGCGCTTTCGCTCTCTTTCTCTCTCTCTCTTTGCTTTGTGTGTGTGAGGCTCCTCTGTCCGTGCGGTGAACGCACTTACGTTTCTGTTTGGTTTGGTTGCCTGGTCACCGACTTCCATTTGGCTGAAATAACGGCCCCTTGCAGGGTCGGCGATCGCAAAACTGCCATCACTGAAAATCCTTATTGACTGGCTTACTGACTGCAAAGCATGGCGATGAAGCATGACATTGGCCACTCAAATTGACCATAAAGCAAACTTATGCACTTGGCAGTGGTTGATAATCAGCGAATCATAAAATAGTGTCTATGTATTATAAAAACATATATAAAGATGAGCCAGGTCATTGTTTTCTTGATTATCGCCACATCATGGGTCTCATCATAAAGAGGGTAGCAAACAGTGTTACTGTCGCTTGGTGTTGCAATCTTCTCGAGTCATATATAGTTTATGCCGAGAATAAAATGAATTATATGAGATGAACTATTCACCAAAAGGCAATGTGCCGGAATTTTCCATTCGCTTGACTCGCTGGGTCTTAGTTTTGGGTGTAGGAGGGGTGATGAAGCGTAAATCGGGTTATTTCGAAACACGAGTTTCCCAATTTTAAGCTCGATGCTAACGAATTGATTCGAATAAGCTGGACTGCCATCTGGTTCGTGTCTCATGTCTTTCTGTTTTGTATTGTTTGCTTTACTAGTAGCAAAGACTAGAGCGAGGTCCATGCATAAACTCATGAGTGGATCAAAATGTCAACCACACATGACTCAATCCAATCACTTGTTTACTCACTGTGCCAAAGTATTATCTGAATTGCTCTCACTAGAACAAGATTATCAGGAGAACAAAATTTGGCTTATTTATTTACTCGATTCATAATTGACTGATTCTTCGATTGTGGCTCAATGCACTATTGAGTCTGAGTGTGGATTTGTATACTCATTGGTATGATGGCTCAAGATTGATCTCCAATCAGATTTATTTATAGCGTGGGTCGTGCAGACACATCACCGTTTGTCATGACTGGTCAGCTGACATTGCTTAGCTCAGCACATTGCCTGTCACTTTCGATACCCTAAGCCATTGCCATCATATCACTCGTCACCTATTTTCATTCTCTCACTGGCTCTTGTCGCATGTTTTCTAGTTTCAGCAATTTTCTAGTCGTCTACACTTGTGCTACCGACTTTGTAGGTCAATGCAGATAAAGTGTGCTGGCGTGATGTCGATCTTTACCTGTCGGGCTAGTTGAGTGAGAATGCGTGTGTGCGACGCGCACAGCAGTCAAGCTAAATGTACCACTACCAATCCAGTCGGACAGGATTTTCTTCGAAACTATCGTGGTCGTCGTCATCAGTGTGTCGCCACGGCTGTCATAGCTCCACCGATGACCGAATTTGGTTAGCCACGAGCCAGACGACCATGACAGCTTATGCAGCCTTTGGTATCACATTTAGTACAACCTGTCCAAAAAAAGAAGTTGACTCAAACTGCCTAGACCTCACACGATCAGATGTGTCACACTAATCAATCAGTAAAATAGTTAACAAAGTTTCATTTAGTTTTCGGCAATTGTTTGGCATTATATGCATTAGGTTTCCACAAGGTCATACTTGAATGATAAAGACATTCGTTAATTTAAATTTTGTGGACTACACTAGTACAATGTTTAATCTAGGTATTATTTGATTTCGAGAGATGCACTGATGAATTGGATCGTAAAATAGTTTATAAAAAAATATATTTTATTTTGCTAAAGCTTAGGGACTTAGCTAAAGTCAGTATGACACACTCTTGCTACATTGTTTTTATTATTTATTTCGAAATGCATAGTTGCAGAATTAAGTTTCTCTAATTTAGAAAATGTCGTTTTCACTTCTTAGGTCGATGTTCATGACTTTGACTAACGCAATTCTCTGCTATTTGTACGATTCTCGGGCAGATAGCAGTCGTGGGCGTTTAGTGGGCGAGGGGAATTGCTGCCAGCCAGCTATATTTAGAGACAAAAATTCGGAGCTTGAACTGAAAACAGAAAAGAAAAAGAGTGAAATCTCAAGCGCATACGAACACTAGCAAACTCATCGCAGTGACGAACATCATGCGCGAAATCGATTCATGGTGTCATTGTTCGGTAGCTCACTCATCGTTTGAGCTGCTAAACAAACTATGAACATTAAGGTATAGAGAGAAGCTTGATGAATATTAAACAGTCAATCAGGCGGCATGATTCAGTCAAAATCGATGAACGAACTATATTGCTGAATTGCACCATTGAATGTCATGTAATTGATTTTGCCGTGTCGTTAGTGAATGTGTAAGTTTCTTTTAAAAAGTGTTGAGTGATTGAACCCATTGGAAGTAGTGTGAGGATTTTGATCAGGGTCGTGGGACTAATGAAAATCTCGTAGAATAACCATAATTATCACCATAAATGCAACAACTCTAAACTTTTTAAAACTTACTGAATCAGTTCCAATAATACAAGATTTTTATGGGTGGGGTTGAAGGCTAATTGGAGTGCAATACCGGTAATGAAGGCTGTGATGACAGTCTGCTTGCAAAAATATGTGGCAATTTTATTGTCTTACGGCGATGCACGTGTTTGGGTTGAATGATCTCTCTCTCTCTCTCTCTCTGGCAAATCAAAATATTTTTTATGTGCCACGATCTGGCTTATCTCTCTGTATATGCATTTACATTAAGAACTTTTAGTTGGTACAATAGGTACTTAATGCAAATTGGTTTTTCTAACTAAAGCAACTTACAAAAATATCTAATTAAATTTTTTGTTTTTAATATAAATTTGTACGATTTATTTCAATCCGGTGGCAATACAGTGGTTATTCTGGGGTGAGCGACCTTGTAGATGAACGTGGTCTGGGCGACCGTGGCATTTCGCCAGAATCCATGGTGGTTCATATCGTATGTTGGTGGTTGATGGCCAAGTGCGCTTACAATTTGGTTTCTAATTTAATTATGGTCTTCTCGGTAGTTTGCGATACGAGTGGTCTGCGGTCCTACTAATGCAAGTGAATGTGTAGCACGGTAGTGGGTGGGCGAGGTGTCGATTGGGAAACATCAGGATAATTCGCTTATCTATTGCACTTGTCCATTTGATTTGATTTATTTTTCTCTGATGCAGTATCTATTAGTATTATTAGTACTGTTATTCACATTCAATAGTGTATACGTTTTGACTAATATTCGTTACTCATTTTATTCTTATACAATATTAAACAGGAAAAGAAGAGATGAGCCCATCGAACAGTGTCAATGGCTATGTTAACGTGGACAGTTTAGACAAGAAGAAAAAAGGACCGGCCCCGAGGCAACAGGAGGAACTTTGTCTCGTGTGTGGTGATCGAGCTTCAGGCTACCACTATAACGCCCTCACTTGTGAAGGCTGCAAAGGTAAGAGTTTCGACTTGTATTGGTTAAGTTTGCGAATTCTGCTATTTTGTTTGGCAAAAATAATCTAAAATACCTTTCATTTGGATAATATTTATAGGCTTTTTTCGACGCAGTATCACAAAAAATGCGGTGTATCAGTGCAAATACGGCAATAACTGTGAGATTGATATGTACATGAGGCGAAAGTGCCAAGAGTGCCGTCTCAAGAAATGTTTATCGGTGGGTATGAGACCCGAGTGCGTAGTGCCCGAGTACCAGTGCGCCATCAAACGCGAAGCGAAGAGGGCAATTAAGGACAAGGACAAACCTAACTCAACCACCAAGGATGGTCATCTTTCTCCTAACACTCCCCAACCCATACTGGTGGATGACAAACAACCCAGCACGCCACTCACCGTTCAGAACTGGAACGGCAGCAACAATGGTGACTCACTTACGCCTGAGTTTGCGCCCAAACTGAGCAATGAGCAGGAAGAAGTTATCAAGAAGCTAGTCTACTACCAGGACGAGTTTGAGTCTCCTTCAGAGGATGATGTCAAAAAGATTGCGGTAAGTTTTAGCATTGACACAAAAAATTATTCAAGCTTTAGCTTGTGCATGTACTCAGTTTTATATTTGGGTTTATTATGTATGAGTACATAATTTTGATCAATTAGCAGCAAATAAACAATTAAAAATAAGATTTTAACTTACTTTTACTTTTAATAGCCCTTCCCACTTGGTGAAAATGAAGAGGACAATCAGAAGAGGTTTCAACATGTGACTGAAATGACCATTCTCACTGTGCAGCTAATAGTTGAATTCTCTAAGCGTGTTCCGTACTTTGACACACTCTTCCGTGAAGACCAAATCACTCTTCTAAAGGTGAGCTTGTTGTGTAGTGCAATTAGTGATCAATTGGGCTAACTATTTCCATTGAAAAAGGCATGCTCAAGTGAAGTGATGATGTTGCGGTGCTCGCGCAAATACGACATCCGGACCGATTCGATTGTCTACGCTAACAACCAACCATACACGCGCGACAACTACAACAGTGCAAGCATCTCCTACACAGCTGATGCACTGTTTAATTTTTGCCGTCGCATGTGCATGCTCAAGGTAGATAATGCCGAATATGCCCTTCTCACCGCTATTGTCATCTTCAGTGGTAAGTCAAGTCTCTCTTTCTATCCGGATTAGTTCATTGATTGATTGATTCACAATTATAGACCGACCACAACTTATAGAACCTCATAAGGTAGAGGAAATTCAAGAAAAGTACATCGAGACTCTTCGCGCCTATGTGGAGAGTCACCGACCACCCAATCGATGTCACTTTGCCAAATTGCTCGGCATCCTTACCGAATTACGCACACTGGGCAACATCAATTCCGAGATGTGCGTCTCTCTGAAAGTACAAAACAAGAAGCTCCCACCGTTCCTTGCCGAGATCTGGGATATTCAAGATGCTTAAGATTCTCAACTTCTTTCATACTTGTATCTTGCATCTCATTACTGCATCTCATTCATCTCTTTTCTCATATTTCTTCATCTCGTCGTTTTTGTTTCGTTTCTTTTTCTTTATATTTCTTTATGTTTTGTTTCCTTTGGCGACTAATGTTGATTATCTCTGTTTTATGTTCTGGAAAACTATACACTCATGATACATCATTGCCACTGTGGGGATGCATGTAAACACAAACACACACACATACTACATACAATGGAAATGGTATTACACACCATCACCTGGGACCTTGATTGACGTTTTTCTCAATGCATTTTGTTATTTTTTTGTGCCTATTTTTTGTTGGTTATTCATATTATTGTCACATATATTATACGATTTTATTTTATTTATATATTATTATATAATTGTAAACAAACATTATTATATATATGCATAGTTTATACATCATTATTTTTTCATCATCTCATTATTATTACGAAAAAGAAGATAAGATCGACATGTCATCCTTCTTTTCCTAACTAACAGCAAATCAAAATTTTCTTTTTATTTAACTAATCTCAAGTCATCTTTATTTCACTCCATTTATTATTTTTTAGCTTTTTTTATTTTATTTAAAACTTGACAGATTTCTACTACCCAAATTTTTATCTATGCCCTGTTATTTAAAAAATATTATGGATTATAAATTATATAGCAGGCATTACCGTTTTCTATCTTTAATTTGTGCTTTGAATGTAATTATTTTATTATATATAATTTATTTTTGTGCACATGTCATAGACAAGTTGTGATCTGATAGTCTGACAAATTCTACAATCATGATGATTGTTGGATGAATTGACTTTGCATGATACACATAACACAAACACAAAACCAATCTAAATTATATCTCTTTCACTCTCTCTGGTCCCATTCTGTTGCTAACCTTTTTCTTTCCTCCTTCCTTGGTGTGTATGGCTCTTCCTGGTACCTCTGGTGGTATTTCAACAAGGGCTACTGCAATCTGTGTTATCTCTTATTTTTCTGTAAATTTTATGTTAACTCTTTATTTCTCGCTCTTGTTACCACTTGTTACCTCTTACTCTCTGTTGCCGGATATGGTCTGTGCTTGTGCGTGTTTATATGCAAAACATCAAGTCATCTTTACACGTTAGGCGGTTAAGCTAACACTAAAAACAACTCTCTACAGACGCTCACAGACTGATACAAACTCACACATACAAATTTAAATCTCAATTTGTTTTCATCTGTATAAAATAAGATGTCTATTTTCATTCATATACACACATACCTTCCGTTTATCAGAGAATATTTTATTATATATGGCTTATTATTGATGGATTATTATATTTTTATTTTCTTTCTTCCTTACCTTCTTTAATCATTGATTCAATCAAATCATATATTCTTTAAAATATGAAATAATATATTTGCATTTTAAGTTTTTTGTTTGTTTTATTTTTGTTTTGGTTTAGTTATGCGTTTTTATAGGTTTAATTTTTTTAAAAGTAGGTTATGTTTGTAGAATTGTCAATTAGTTTGCGCAACAACTGGCACCAACACTGCAACAACGAATACCTCGGGGAATTACAAACCACAAAGCCTTCCAGGTAGACATCTACCTTTGCTAACATACCACTACCTTGGCTTAATCAAAACTCAATCCTCCTTAAACCTTCACCACTTAATGTCTCTTGAATCGCCTCAAAACACAAGTGAATCCTTTTTCACTTGATTTCAACCTATTTACTCAGTGGTTTTCCCTTTCTTTCTGCTCGCCATTTCTTCTCCTTTACCGAAGACGTCCAGCTAAATCACTGCGATTTTATATACCGCTATTTTTATTTTTCATTTAGCGCTACAGGTTTTTTTATATAATGTATACTTTACTTTCTATCATTTTATTTAAACACTTTACAAACATTGATGTGACTCGAACTCGTATATCCCCAGAATCACATTGTTGAATCTTCAAATTCTCAAAGTGAGAAATCTCATTCCACCCCAGCACAAGCCAACTTTTCCACGAGCAATGAGTAAGCAAAGTAATTGCACCAAAGTTTGATATAAATCATGAAAATCTCTACCCTTTGTGTCACACATAACATACCAATACTCTTATTCACACCACATCATAAAAATATTTTTTAAATTGATTGACCTGTCCCCACTCTGTTAGTTTTATTTTTCTACTTAAAGTAGTTGTTTATTTTTCTACAGATTGTACTTTTTAACTTCAAACCATATCTCTGAGTGTCTGTCTCAATACGTCTACGATGTAGATAAAGGATAGGAGACTTGGCATGACTTTCATTGATGAAGAATATGAAAATGGTGATCTTAACGCACAAACTACATGATATGACTTGAAGTATTTTGGCGAAAAGTTATTTTCTCTTAAATTTATTTTTGAATATTTGCGACGCAAAGTGCCTCGTCATGTGTGATGTGTATCGTTCTTGGTCAACACTTACTCAACCTAGGCCAAGGTTGGATATAGTGTGAAGCTACACTCTAAGGCTTCCTTTGTACTTTGGTATGAAAACCACCACGATTCGGATGTCTCCTGTCCTAACATAATTTTAGTTCAGTAATATAACTAATAACAGTGCAAATAGACAAATAGTATCCCATTCTTCTTTCATTTTATCATTGACACCAAATCAACAAAACACACTATGACCCCAATTGTTTATATTATGTTATGTTATTTTTAATCAAAATTTTGCTCTTTGTTTTTCTTTCAAAATTTTTCAACTTTCAGACAAGCCACATTACACACAACAAATATTTTTATACTTATCATCTTCGACAAGAGATGAAAGTTTTAATTAAATCGCTTAGCATCATACTCCACATGACTTCTCGACTTTCTTTTTCATATCGATATCTTGTAGCGATTTAATATTTTTATTTTTAAAAATGTAACAGAAACACAACATGAAATCGATCAATTGATATTAATATCAACATTTCAACTTGAAAAGCAGTATTATGTATTCGTGTCAATAACAAAACTATTTATTTTATTATAAATCGTTACTTATTGAAGCATTACATTCACACAACCAGAAAACTATCCACAAGAATTGGTACAGAAGTACCTTAATTCATTAACTCATATTTTTTTTCTTTCTTTTCCTGTCTTGTTTATATATTTTGCTTGGCCGTATATAATGAAAATAAAGAAATATCTTGCTTAAATATGTTGATTGTGTTTAACTCAACCTAAACCTCTATGTTCATGAATGTATGAATTGATGTTGACAAACAGAAACTGTGTCATGTGTGTAAAGGATATCCGAAGATGATATCACTCATTAGTGTGATAATGTATATCAACTGTACCTATGTACATGTAGGTTCAATTATACTAATATAATTGCAACATTATAGAGGAACTTTTCACTTAAAAGAAAGATGCTGTTGATGCAATTTACAGTTGGCTTTGTTTTTGGCACATTTTTCTTCAACTTTGCCTATGCTAAACAAACACATTCAATCGATTCTCTCAAACTGATAATTGTGGTATGTATTTGTGGGAGTAAGATTGAGTTCACTACTTAGCTCCTAGATCCACCGTCATGGAGCTCGAGCTCCAGTTTCAACATATCCAACTGACCCTTACAAAAACGATAGTTATTGGCCTGAGGGTTGGGGAGAGTTAACTCGAGTAAGTTGTCGTGCATTATTAATTTATCTATTATTAAAACAAAAATTACAGTATGGCAAAGAGCAGATGTACAAAATAGGATTGTTTCTGGCTAATCGATACCGTGGATTTCTGGGTAGCTCGCCTCATGAAGTCTACGCTCGCAGCTCAGGTGTTTCTCGCTGCCTTGAGAGTATCTCCTTGATCTTGGCTGGATTATACCCACCCATTGATAGGTTTCGATAAAGATTTAGCAAGTTAGTTAAGTTGATATGAGATTACTCAAACAGGTGGAAGTGGAATTCCAAATTAGGACAACACTGGCAGCCGTTTCCAATAAATATGATGGATACTGATCATGATGGGGTATGTATGTTAATCGATTGATCATTGTTCTTAAATTTGTTCTATGAAGCTACTTAATCCACTGGCTGATTGTCCAATGGCTACTCAAGAAATGACTAGAATGGCGGTTTCGAGTCAAGTACGACAATTTGAAAATGAAATGAAGGTTCGATTGCATAAGAATAAGTTAAATTAACTAATTTACCCTCATTAAACCTTAGTGGCTATTTAACTATGTTCAAGAAAAATCAGGTACCCCAAAAAATATGCATGTTGGGCAAGCTATCGCTATCTATGATACTTTGAAAACTCAAAAAGACCATAATTTGACTTTGCCTTCATGGGTAACTCCAACTGTTTACCAAGAATTATTTAAAACTCAACAGATGGGTTTCTACATTTTCGGCAACAGTTTTCTCATGCAAAGATTGCGTGCAGGTACAGTGTTTCTTCAAGTTTTACATCACCTAAAACTTTTAGGCTAAAAGTGAAGCAAATTAAGCTTATTCCAAAGCGTTATGCACATATTACCACAGTAAGTTTTGAACAAATATTACTAGATCCAATGATTAACCTCCTTTATCTGCCATTTCAAGTAATATGTGCATAACACTCAAGAAATCAAATCCATTTATTAGTCATTCCGATAAGTTTTCCGGTTTTTTTCTATGTCAAACCTTGAACACGAGATGGCGATGCCTGCTACTC
>WURS02431474.1:0-15773 GCA_011762765.2 Rhinocypha anisoptera | reverse complement strand
TGCAGCCTTACCACCCGCAACGCAGCTTCAAACTTTGTAATTCCAAGGCACAGAACAGCCAGGATGAACGGGTCGTTCAGGGTACGGTTCCCATTGATTTTCAATTCACTCCCAATAGAAATTAAAACCCAGTGCAATAAAAAAAACTAAGTTCCTACTCGAAAAACAATATGGTGAATAAATTTATAATATATATATATATTTGATGTCAATTAATATAAATAGATTGTATTTAAACTCTGATTCTTAAATATCATGTACAATTTCTTTAAAATTCTAATGCAAACTTTTTTTATAAACGAATGCACTTATTAAAAGAGCCCTGGGCCGATGGCAGAGTTGGCGGCAACGCCTAAATTGGCCCAGGTGAAATAAACAACTCAAATCAACTCGGCGAAAATGGGAGCAGTTGGATAAATTAAATGCATCTCACCCATCACTTGACCGCGGAATCTATGGCCTGGAATTTGAAACATGCCGCGAAGATCTCCACCACGATCTCTTTTCTTTGAGCAAATGTCCTTCGATGAAATCTCGGACGTGAGGCTCGTTTTGCAACCCAAGGTCAGTGTGCCAGAAGACAGAGTCAAATCGACCGAGTTCCTACTCAGGGCTTGATCGATAAATTCATCCGCCTTCCTATTCAAATTTCTCTTGTCTCAGTCTTCATCAGAGAATCGTGTTGAAACAGTTGAAAGGCTAAATTATTCCGCCGACGCGAAAGTGGCGCCGCTCACTCTGTCGGGATTCTTTACCATCTCACTGTGGGCGGGTGCATTCTTAGGGGAAACGGTTGGGGGGTCAAAATGAATAAAAATTCCAAAAAACAGCAAAATACTCTAGGACTTCGGAAGGACACGTGCTCACACACGTTGTAACAGAAAATGACCGAATTGTCGTCCAGTGTATTTGTTTCTAGGCCGATATCTTATAAAAAATGCCTCCAGGTCACTCTAATATAGTCAAAATCCACCCATGGGCAGGAACAGGCGGGAAAGATGAGATTAATGAAACAAAATAAAACTGATCTCCAACAAAATTCACAAGTGGTGTGAAAAGTATTTTCAGTATTTTGAAAATACAAAATACTCGAAAAATGTATTTTCAATAAAAATACAAAATACAACAGTTAAGATGTATTTTCGATACAAAATACAATTGTATTGAAAATACGTATTTAAAATACATGTATTTTCGATACTGCCCAACCCTGTTCTCAGTGAATGTCCACCTGACACTGAACTACTTCCCATTCCTACATATTGATACAGCTGATATCCAGATAACAACACTAGTTCCAATAATTTTAGGTAAAACTTCAGATGTGTGTGTTTATTTAAAAATGTGATTATGATTTTGAATGTTCAATTTTTTCCTACAGAATCATGGGACATTTTATATTTAATAGCCAAATTAGAATTGATATTGGCTTATTAACAAAAAAATGTTGGTCATCACATTTTATTATTTTATGAATTTCATTCACAAATACTCCAAAGTTTATAGATATATTATTAATTGCAATTAGTCATATTCACTCCTAAAAATGATTGGTTTTTGGATTGTGAGTGGATTGTGAATGACAATTATTATGTATACTAATTCCTCAAGTCTCACATGGATAACAACCAATATAACGGAATTACACTTTATATATATCAAGTTTCTTTATGTAAAGTTGTTATCAAAACAGAGGTAAGCAGCACTATAGTAGTGATTAATATTGAGTGTAAGCAGTTTTAAGTCATCCAAGAATGGAAAAAAATTCATTTCCTTCTCATCACATCCCAAAGTGTCATTGAAAAGCTGATTTTAATTAAACACTTAGGTGCTTGAGCCCTAAACTGGTTTACAGTCCCTGCATACAAGTGTGTGACAAAATAAAGCAAAAATTACTTTAAAAAGGTGATTCGTACTGGGTGCATGGTTCTGATGCCCAATATAAGCCTGCCAGCTGGGTTAGACAGGTGGGTAGTGTGTCCGCCTGCTAGCCCAAAGATCTCAGGTTCGAGTCCCGCTCAGGGCATGGGTGTTATTAATTGTAAATGTAAAAGGTTAAATGTAAGAGAGGAACTTATGGTCCTAATTTTGCCTGAACAATAAAGACAGCATTATTATTATTATATTGGCCGTTCAGCACGAAAGGGTTAAAGTGGAAATGAGATTCTTATTAGGGTTAGAAACGAGGTTTATTCCTAAGCATCACAGTAAAAAGAGATAATTCGCTCATAAAATTATTAAATGAATTTGTCAAAAGAAAGAGATAGTATTCTTAATGGTCATTCTATGTTATGTGTTGATATGTGTGGCGAATTATGGAAATGACTGATTTATCATGGTTGTTTTCACTACATTAATTATATAATATCAGCTGACAATTAATTAGTGGTTATTATTTAATATTAATTTGTAAAAATAGGGAAACTACAAATGCTGAGAAAGTAATGTGTGGTTCCACATCAGATTTTTTTGTATTTGTTTTTCAGCCCAATTTTCCAAACAGTATCCTGACTCCTGGTGCTACTTACACTCACAATGTTTTGTACCGCTTCTCTACTAAGTGCTAAGAGGGTTTCTCATGATTGAGTGAGTTTTTGAAATATTTTGGATGTCAAGTAGCTTGACAAAATTGTAAGACTGACATACGTGAAATATTTAGTGTAAATTATTAGAGAAAATTTAAGCTGTTCTGGTGGATGGATTTTCTAGCAAATTTCGTAAATAATTATGCAAGTCTCATTGTGAATCAGTGAGGAACTATATTTGCTTTGTATATTTTATATCACTATAATGCACACCTGCTGTACATTTTCCATCCCCCAAGATGTCACACATGCAAGACTGATTTTAATAACATTTGTAATTTGCTCTCTGTGTATATTTCCTGCATTGTTATTGATGCCTTTAATGCAGAATTGCATAAAATGGCCTATTTGAATATTGATGTTTTTACAAAACTTTATATTGGTGCTTTGAAGCAAATTGCTATGTTAAATTGGTAATTTCCCAAGGTTGTTAATATTTTATGCATAATACATTTTAAAATGTGTATTACTTTACAAGAAAACTGAACTTGCCTTACTTTGGAGGTGTCTTCAATGAATGCAAATTTATTATTTATTGTATCACAAAATAGCATAAACATTTTCACTTTTGCACTTTAAAGATTCAAATTTATCCAGTGTTTCATCAAACATTTTCTAATGTACACATGACATATTCTCAAGAATAGACTAATCTCATCAATTGGTGATTCTATACTTCCACAAAAGTGCCTCTTTTTGTGGAGTGATAATGTGCAGATATTTTCTCTGCAACCGTTAATGGTATTAGATCATAACATCAAGTGGTATTGATTAAAAATAACTTTGTTTTACATCAATATATTCAATGGGATAAATTTTCTACTTCACCCTGGATCTTGCTATTATTATAGTAAGTGATACTGTTTCTGATATTCTCTGTTTCCATGTTACCACAAAAATAGAATGTTAAATAGCATTTTAGTTGTTGGCTGTCCGTAGAGTATGCTGACCATATAGTCATTTAACCTTTTAAAACACTTGAAATATATTGTAGGATCCTTGAGCATGGATCTCATTTTGAGGGTCCCATTGAGATCAATTTCATTTACTACATATATACAGTAAATTTTGTACTTCTTCTATCAAATCTCACATTGATTAATCTCCTCTTGAATTCTTAAGAATGCTGGAAATACTGTAAAATATTGGTAATTTTTGCTCAATAACAAAAGATGTGTAGTAAATTGCTGTGATAAATCCTTTTAAATGAGTAAACAGTGTTAAGATTGGTGCATAGGTTGTCCTCTTTAGAGATTACCATTTGAATCCCAGCAATAGTTTTCACCTTAGAATCGGATATATTTGACCTCAATTCTCACCTCATCAGGTGAATGCAGATTTTTTTGTTGAAAATCATCTTTGTGTGATATTTAACTGTCATTACAAATGATAGCATGTTGCTTGTGATTGTGTTATTACATTATATTTTTCTTCATCATTCATAATGTCCTCTCCATGGAAAAACTTCTGGTTTTTCCAGGAGAGTCAAGGTTTTCATAATGGTTTGTGCTTGTTTATATGATCAGGTTATTAATTTTGACACGAACTATACTTTTTTATTGAAAATTCCATCTATACTTGAGAGTATATGGTTTGTTTTACATTTGTACAGACTAAATACATTGTTTTTGTTTTCATGAGGTACCTGTAATTGATTTGAACAGTTGCTGTGTGGTGGGGATATTGAGACTGTGAAGTTTATATTATTTTTTTCATATTGGTATTGAATTATTTTCTGTTCACTAGTGATGAATGTTGATTCACTTGATCTCTATAGTCATGACATGGAAATTGATCTCATTCTTAAAAAGAAAAAAAAATCAGGGTAATGGGATGGCATATAAAGTCTATGTCCTCTGCCTTCAAACATCAATATTCAAGTATTATTTTCAGTAGTTTGAGATAGTGATTTATAATAAGAATCAGATTCACTCTAACTTCCAGCTTGGAACCAAGTCTAACCCAAAAAAATTATATTAAAATGTACATTGATCATTTGAAAGCTTACTGTTGGAATGAGAAAGTTGAAATAAATTGAATGCCTTCAGGCTTCTCTTCCTGAATGTTGATAGTAACCATAGCAGAAGAACAACAAACTTTTCCACAGCTGGTTTTGGTATATTCTTCATCAATTATAGCTTTTTTCTCCTCACTTTTATTCATCTTGGCCTTTGATTCTCATAACGTTAATATTTCTTCTTTAAATTGAATGCAATTTCATTTCTTTCTGGGTAATTTCCTATGCTATGCCTGCCAAAACATTTCATAAATCACATTTATTGACCAATACGTGTTCCTTCCACTCTTGATATATGGTCACTTATTGTGTTCAGTAGGTTTATTTCCTCTTCCACTTCATACAATCATTATACAAATAATGCCAAGTTATATGTAACATTTTGAAATACGGTGGGAACTATCCTATAATATTATCTGAATATTGGGTTGTGAGGTGTTTCTTTCTTCAGACAATTAACTTATACCATATAAAAAAATAATGCTTAAAAATGGGAAAAAAAACTTTTGAACATTTTGTAATATCCAAAAACTGTGATTTATCATATTCCTAGAGGTAATTGTACTGTCCCTGTCATATTTGACATTTAATTTTTCCATGGATTTCTTTTTTACAGTTTATTATTACTAAAGTATATTTGGTATTCAAAATAACTTATAAACTTTTTAAAATCTAATTGTTACCTCTGGATTCTCTTTTGCTTTGGGGTAGAACAGTGAGTCATCTACAAAATCTTCCTTATAAAATTTTTCTTGTTTTAGTTTCAGAGTTTGGTGGCATGTCATGATAGATATGTTTTCGTTTTTGGTATGATATCATGGACTAACTTAAGTATTAGTGAATTAATGCTAATGTGTAGGATGTGCAGGAGAAACTTTAAATGTATTCTTCATGAAAGAAATTTATTGCCTTTGAAATACTTCCCTAACAAATATTCATTCTTGTTGAATTGTCTACCTGTATTGCTGGGGTCCCGTGGTTGTGATTTTACATTTTGGCAATGCCTCACTTTATTTTTTCAAGATGTTGATGCTATTAATTGGAGTGTTATTGTATTAATTGATAAAATTTTACTTTGTTGCGTGGTGGAATTTTGAAGTACCATCATGTACATATTTGCTTCTTCTGAAACATTTGCTCGTAAATCTACAAATTGAAATTAAGAAACTCGTTATTGCTGTTTTTTTTCTATTACAACCAGTTTTTTTAAAGCTGTGGGGCACTGAAGGTCACTTTATATTCATCCATTTTTTCAAAATTTATGCTTTGAAGTCATACATTCTAGTTTTTAGAGGTGATAAAAATGTTGATAGCCCAATTTGAATTGGCAAGGAGTCACAAAATTTCTATTTCCTGTCAATAATAATATATGACATACTACTAATTGACCTATGAATTTAGTCGATTAGATGAGAAAATATTGCCCATTGATTGGATCAGTTTTAAAGACAAAATCTTCCTTGTGACCCTCAATTACATACTTTATTTAAGCAAGATTTAATAGTATATATTTTCACTGGCATGATTTCTCATATTTTTACGAGATGCTTCAATAGCTGTAATACGTACCTAGTTTGGTAGATTATGATTTTACCCAACATTATGTAGGTTTCTTATTGATCAGAGTCAGTAAAATTACTAAATTTTCAAATAAGTAATGGTGTTTTATTATAGCGTGCTTTTATAAATTGACAAAATAAAGCTTGAATAATAATTTCTCTATTATTATTAAAACTTGTACTCTACTGGTCAAAGGTAGGCTTTTGATGGAAATGTCATGGTCTTCCAAGAATCTAGAATTTCTGAACCATACTAGTTACATTTTATTAATATTTACTGTATTGATTTAATCCATCGTGCCATTTTTTCATCAATCCATGCCATTAACATGGTTATTTTTCTGTTGGTGTTATTATTTTAATTTTATACCTTGTAATGTTCTTCAATAACATATATTTCTCAACACCTATACCTTCCACTTTTCATGCCTCTTAAAATTCCTCCCAAAGAACTTCTATCCTTCCCTATCATTCTTAAAAACAAGTATTCACTCATTGCTCTTGTCTCCATTCACTTTATTTTGTCAGCCTTTTACAAATTCACATAAGCCTACAAATTTATCATTTTCCCACAAGGTCATGTGTCTAAACCATTGCAAATTTTTTGATAAAATTTAAGCCATAAAAATAAGTTCATGTAGCTGATAGAGAAATGAGCATTGTGAATAAATACCATGTGGTTCAAGCACTTGAGTGAGAAAAATTATGCAAATCTTTCATGATTTTTAAAATAAATCTGATGTAATTGTTTCAAACATCACAGACATGTCAAACTTGGGAGCCATCTTAAGTTTTCAACAGCATACATTAAACATACTAAATTTCATATTTCCTCTAGATTTCCCTGTGGTATCATGAGATGTAAAATAATTGTCACAGTTAGCTTATGGAAAAGAACCATTCTATAATACCCAAATACTAACCAATGGAAATGCCAAATGGACATATGACCTGATTAGATATATATGCTCAGACCTATATATGGATACTGTGCTTGTGATTCCTGCATATTTAGTGAAATCTGGGTTTAAGCTGCACTAGAGAAAAGCCATTCAAAAACATCCTTCACCTTGTACCATCTAATTGCATTTGAGTATATGAATAAAATGTGACAGGTCGGTAACCAGAAAGAAATTTGTATTCAAATCATTCATGGTCTTAATTCAAAAAAAGGTATTCTTAAGATTTAATTGCAACAAACTTGTCACTGAAGTTGGCCTGAAATGCCTGTTGAATTCAAATTAATTCTGTTCCAAATAAATTAAAAGTATGATATATGGAGTACAGTATTTCCTGAATCATTCATCATGATGAGTGATGGAAACTCAAAAGTAAAACCTCTGGTATGTATTTTTCTTTTGTTTGATAAATCAGTGAATATGAGTTTAGTTTTTATCATTACACCTACAGACTACTTTAGTATCTTCCTCAAAAATAAATCTTTCGCCGACCAGGTTAACCTGCCCGGTGGCAAAGGTCATGGGTTCGAATCCCACCCAAGGGATGGGTGTTGTGTTTGACCAGTCGGGTTTTTTCTATCACAAGAAGAGGTACAAAATGAGCACCCACATAAAATAGCCGTCGATGCACCCCATAAACAAAAATACTACTATTACTAAAATATTTCAAAAAGTTTGTCTGATGTTGTTTCTTGGATTTTTCAAATTTTGATTTTCTAAAATGTTAGCCTTAAAGAGTTGTCATATGTTATTGTTAGGTTATATGTCCATTATTGCCTTGTAGTGCTAAAGTATTATCATGTGATATGCTAAGCCTGTAACGAAAACATGGATTAAAAAATAATATTTAAAAAATTAGCCCCTTTCCCTATCCTTAATTAATCCTTATCCTGTGAATTACATGGTAAAATAATCAATGAATCATTTTCATTGAATAGTCCACCTTTACATTGTTGTTAGGTGATAACAAGTCGTTAAATATAATGGCGGTTCAAAAATGTGAATTGTCAATTTTTAGGTTCCACTTACAATTGGTACCTTGTGTACACTAACTCAATTTATTCTTAAATTTTCTTCATATTTCTTCTGTAGTACATGTATGCACATTGTTTTATTGTTTAATTTTTTAGTGCTATTTTTTTCTTTGATGCCATTTATCTCTGGCCTTATAACAAGATCTGTTTAGAGGTTTCTTTCAGTTTGTGGTCCCCTGAAATGTGTAGTTTTTGGACTTCCTTGATGCTAGTACTGTTGAGACCAATTCAAAAAAGATAACCTAGTATTAGTTGACAAATTTCGTCAGAGTTCTTTTGATTCTGGTGGTGTATGTGGGTGAATGATATCTTTTGTGACTGTATTCAAGTACAACCATATGTATTTTTAATTCTTTCCAACATAAACGCAAGCTCAAAACCCCACAATAATTTTTTTACAACTTTATTCTGGTCATGTGGATTAATCCAGTATTGAATGAGAATTGTGATCATTTGTTATGTAGTTGTAAAGTCACTGCTGAATCCTTTTCAACAGTCTGGCTTTCTTCAAATTGTTAACTAGTGAATACTTGGCCTGTGCCATGATTTGAATGACTATCTCCTGGAGGGTCTCAAAATTTTCAATGTATGCCACTCTTCAGAAAGCTTTTTTCCCGATACTTGCACCTTTTAGAATTAGAGAATTAAGCTTATTGGTATAACTTTGGCCAAGAGTGATGCGTGTAACCCATTAATCAAATTCCTGTATTATATGCGATGGCTGTTATTATTACTGGTAACTACCCAGTTTTATTCATGATGCGAGTCTTGAATCTTCTCCACTATATTCAACTGCAGTCACTTCACACCCGTAATTACTTCTTTCTTGATGGCAATGGAAACAAAACAGTCTCTCTAAATATTTCTGACTTTACCCACTTGATTTCATAAAATGGTGACTGCTTTTTTTATTTCGTTCTTCCTTATTTCTATTCCTCATCCCCAAGTTCCTCTCAGACTTTGATTGCTTTATATGTTGGTTTAAAGAATAGTCAACTTTTCTCTTGAAAAATCAGAAGGTAAATGTCTTTTTCTTAGCATTCTTATACTCATCGAAATTTATAAGCTTTATTATTTTCTCTTGTGAAAACTAAGTTAAGATAGAGAGGGCAGTTAGCATCTTTTTTATTAAAGCCTATTTCCTAAACATTATTTATAATATTGATTAGAAAAAACTGAGTATATGATGTGCAGTAGTCCATCATTTGTCTTCATCAAACCGTGAGGTTCCAGGGTTAATTATGTGAAAGTTTTCTTCTCCAATTTGTTTTCATGTTTCAGCAGACAACTTTTACTTCTGCGAATAAAAGGAAATTGTTACTCCAATTTTTTTAGCACTATCGATATCTTAACCAAAATAGATATCTTAAGCATTCATAACATACTGAAAAAATAATGGAATATTTTAAGCCTGAAGTCCTTTGTTTTTTAGATGGATATAGAAATTTTTGACTCTCAACATTACAACTTTGAAGTTTTATATACACAGTATATACTGACTATTACTATAATATTTTCATTATAGAGTATTTTGAGAAAAGGTATCGTCAAAGTGCCTTTAAACAAATCAATTTTTAAACTGTATTAAATATCAGCAAAAATATTTACCTAAATTCAATAATTTATTTTGCCGTGATTCAATCATGATTATATATTTTTTTCTATCCATCACTTTCTTTCTTTAGGAATGTAGACTGTCAAATATATATATTTTACAGTTTGCCAGTAGAAATGAAATACTTATGAACATTTTTCCAGTCAGTTGTACTTATACCAAGATAACCGGTACATATAATTATCTAATTCCATGAAGTCATGCATTTGTGATTTTGATGTTTTTTCATATAGAAGGTGTGCATATGAATTATCTTTGCATGTTGCTTACTTATATGTTAAAACATGGCTATTGTATATGGTTAAACATTTATTTTGTTGGAAAAATGAAGTAACAGATGGTTGATTATAATTATATACTTGAAGACTGGTGTTAGTTGATTTTATTGTTTGCTCTAAGTTGAGGTCATATTAATGCTTTGTGTATTTTGGGTTGGTCAGTTGTTCTGAAGGTGGTTTACTTCCAGTTATATACTTTGGAAATGGGTTAAATTATTTTGTTGTCTATTACTGTTAAGTGTTTTTAAAGATTATATGCTTTTCATTGTTTTTCAAGGGATAAACCTTAAGGGTAATGAAAATATTTTGTATGGTTTGATATTTATGTTAGTTGTTGCTTATATTTCTGCATTTTCATGAATTTTGGCTCGCCAAAAAAAATGTATGCTTAAAATAATATTTCTTTTATGTTAAATGGTAAACATTATTATACATTAAAAGGCACAATATTTTGTACTGAATTATCATAAATAAAATTTACTTTAAATATGAAATATTCAATCTTTTTACTTGAGGTAATTTTTTTGTCAAAGTTCACATATTTTTCACCCTTCACATATTCCATATGTATTGTTACTTATTTTCTCTATCCTTGTTTAACATTCTCTTCAAATGCATTTCCATATGGTTGGCTATGGTATACTGTCATTACAATTTCATTTTATTTAAACCCAAAATTCTGAATTCTGTTATATAGTAAATGATAGGTTAGGCATTATAAAATTTATACAGGGATATTGTGATAATTGTGAAGGTAGAAATAATGAGGCACTACAATCAATGGCTCTATTCATTTTATTTGAAGTGAGAAAGTGAAACTGGGACAGAAAGAAAATAAGATTGGAAGTAATGGAAATATAGTACTCCAGTGGAATGCTAAAAGTTTTTTTAGATAGATTGAATGAAAAATGCAGAAGTACTTTGGAGAACAGGTAGAGCTTCTCACTCATTTGCCTGGAAGCCTGCTGGTACTAGTTTTGTATTGAGCAGATAGGAAACTACAAAACTAGGCAAAAGGTGGAGATGGGTATTCTTTTCACTAACCCTTTTAGTACCATCCCCTATAAAGTAGTTTGTCAGGGCTTTTTTTGTGGAATTTGTTGATTTACATATTTAAATATATATAATATATGGTAATATCAATTTGTTTATGTAATTTTTTTATTTACATTCCAAACAGATTTTTAAATATATTATTTATATTTTTTATTTCCTAAACAATTTAAGAAAAAATAATTTAGTAAACAAAATATTGAGCCAATAGATCGACCTGTCGCCACTAAAAGGGTTACTTTTGCTATTTCAAATTTCTGAACTTTATCTGTATCACCTCTAGTTTTGTAGGTACTATGTATTCCTCTTTGTAGAGACATATATTGAAATGACATTACAGAGAAAAACTATACAAATACAACGAAATACAACTACACTTACTATATATTATATGTATATAATATATAAATAGTAGTACAAAAGTAATAGTTCATGCTTCTAGTCTTTGTGTAGTTCAATTTTCCACAAAGGCAATGAAAAACAATTTTTCATTGGTATTGCACAGAAGTCAATAAAGGTAAAAGTTTTAAGCTGTGTTTAGTTTCTTCATTCTGGTAATGCAAAATAAACTAAAAGAGTTCAGGAAGACTCATACTTATCTAAATATTTCTCTACCTGTCTTACGAAGATACGATGTCACTAGTCCATCTTTTCAATGTATTGGTACATATTAAAAGCATACCATGTGATAGCATTAAGAAACATGATAAAAGATGCATTGGCATCTAAAGTGTATGAAAAGTTAATTTATCATGAAAACTAAGATATAATATCAAAGTTTCATTGTGTATTTCATAGAAGTTACGATATTTGCGAATCATTCATGTAATATGAAGTAATTGTTCTTTACTGTTTTTAATAACTAAACCCAATGCAAGTTATTTTGTGCCACATAACAATATATATTGTCTTGTGTATATTTCCTGATTAAGAGCTTGATATTCATATGGATTCAGAATTACGTAATGTAATCTCGGAAATTCGGTTAGTTTATATGGCGACCTACTATAAGCATAACTTTAAGAGCAAGTTATTATATATCATAAAACTTTTCCCCTATTAATTTAAAGGAACCTAGCTCATTTTTCCGATAAAAGGTAGCTACATTACGACCAACTTATTTTGATCTCTGACGGTCTGTGGGTAGCGTGCTCAGTTGTTTTTTCTATGACAGGAATAGGTGCTATAAATGACCATAGCCGTCGATGCACCCTATTAACAAAAATATTACTACTAGGTATCGCCGCTTAATTTAAAAAAAAACCTTTTACTGTCGCACTTGAGCTGAGAAACGACAAAGAGATGCTTCGTAATTCAGCCATGAACTCGGCCATGCATATCTGGATTCGTATATACATATATGCACTTAACCATTCTCTGGGGATCATACATTTTTATCTCAGGATTAGTCAGCTCATTGATCGAATCAAGAATAAAGCCTCTCATGATCTGTCATCCGGATGTTCATGGATGTGAACCTTGCTCCCATTCGTACGTTCACACCATCTAAAGAAGCCGTGGCCTTCTTCTTATCTGTGGAATGCAGCAAATGTAATGTTTGAGGAATTAATGGTCCCTGCCAAAACTCATCCGGTGTGATAGCCAAACCTTTTACCCGGTGCTTAAGCCTTTCCGATTGTTGACAATCTGGCAGGTTGATTGCCTCACAATACTGGATTCGTAATGCTGCTCCCGATCTATTTACTCGAAGTCAGACTGCTTCTAGTTGGTACGAATTTCATCCACTGTTGAAATGTCCTTTAGGGTCCTTGGGCACCAAAGGACTTCTTACCTCGTTGGAATTGGTTTTCTCGCAGTTAAGTTCACGCTGAAGTCCTCTTTCGCCTCATCTGGTCATAATCGCGGGATAATATATAGTTACGTTTGCCATGGGGTGTAAGTAAAATCCTTCTTTTAGGGAATGTTAAAATTTTGTCGTGAAATTGGGCGTGTATATAAAGGGCAGATTTACAAAATCAAAAAACCTTTATATGGTAGCCGGTCGGGTTAGCCGAGTGGGTAGTGCGCTCGCCGCTAAACAACGGGTTTGAAACCCCGCCCAGTGTATGAATGTTTGCTATATCTAATTTTCCTGTATGGTTGACCTCAGCAAGGGTATACATCCGTAAAAATATCTGTCAAAACCAATTAACAACACGACCCCAGAATAATGGGAAAACGCTTAGGAAGAAGAATATCGATAGCGCAGTAGGCAAAGCGCTTGACCAGCTTGACTACTGAACGGGGGACCCGGGTTCAAGTCTCAGTGACGCCCCTGAAGCACTCCAGCTACACCAAGTGGTGTAATTGTCTGAGTACCAGATCTTCTTAGGAAACCACAAGCGATACAGAGAAAGAAACTGTCCCCCACCGATGTGAGAATTATCACATGCCGAGACCCTCCGTGGGCTGTGTATAGTAGTACCTATTACATCAAGGTAATTTCCATACTCCCCTATAAAACCAACCTTTGGGTTGAATACTGTGGTTTACGCATTGAACTGAATAATCGCGTCGCTTAAACTCTTTCTGGCGAACCATCCAATCGCTGCATTTCCCACTCCGGAAAAGTAGGTAACAATAACAATGGACTTCATAAACTTTTCAAGGAGATACCAAAAATAATTAAGAATGTAACTAAAATGGATGTCATTAGTCTAACCTCTTTTTATGAGCATATCATTTCTTATTCTAAAGGCCCCCACACACGTTCAGTTTTAACTGTCAGTTTCAACTTCGCAGTTAGAACTGTTCAGTTTAACTGACCACAGTTAAGCCCACACACGTGCAGTTAAAAATCTTCAGTTCAGTTGAATAAACGTGATAGTGCGGTCAAAATAGATGGTACTTATATAATGGTTTCGGATGAAGAGTTATTACTGTTAAGTGCAGTGGTATGTGTTGCTGTTTTTAAGAAAAAAACAAAAATCCAAAAAGCGAACTGTATTGGCGAAAGACTGGCTTTTGAAAAGATCAAAGTACTCTCATGTAAACATCATAAATGAACTCAAATTCCACCCGAAAGATTGTCATTATTATTTGAGAATGGACGAGGAAACTTGTAAATGTTGATTTGTTGGCTGTAGGATCCACAGTGTTTACCAAATTAACAAGACAAATGATGCATCCGTCTTTTGTTTATTGTGATAGTCCTTTGAAGTGATTTTCCACAGGTATTCTTCCTTCCTAAACGCATCTATAAAATAAAAAAGAAAGTCCTTGTTCCAAACACTCGTTTTGAAAACACCAAAATCGTCGACACAATAGTAGGCCAGATACGGCGGTCAAACTTGTCGCCGTCTGGAGCGTCTGGAAGCAATGCACGGACGGACAGGCTGATTCCGCGCCCGCGCGGTAGGGTTTAACTGACGAACTGAACTGACGCGAGCCCACACACGTGCTGTTTGGAATGACATCAGTTAGAACTGCTCCTGCTGAATAGTGAATTTTCATCAGTTCTTCAGTTCAGTTTTTCGACATGATCTCAGTTAATTTTGACCCTACACACGCTCAGTTCTAACTGACAGGTATGCCAGTTAGAACTGACAGTTAAAACTGAACGTGTGTGGGGGCTTTAAGAACCTTGAGGTTCTTAAATTAAAATTTTAATGAGAATTTAATTACTTCCAAATAAAGATCCAAGAATACACCTTCGAGTTAATTTGAACTTGCTAAATACCGTGAACTGACTTGACACCATGATTATTTTCGAACAAGTAGATTACCTGAACAAGAAAGTTTATGAATCATCGTGTAATTTTATCGACAAATATCAAGATATTATTATCTGTGAATTACTTAAGGTGTATAAATCCTTGTTGAACGTTGGTTTGACTGGATTTCATATAAATTTATTTCTTTTGGTCAGTTTTTTTTGCAGTCGGTTGTAATTTTCTTATGTTGTGTGCTGATTACATGAAAATTTCTGTCATATCATTCTGTCAATATGTACTAAAGCTATCGATTCCGTTTGAAAATATCACCCAAATTTAGGTGATAGGACTGCTCTGGTTTAGAGACCCATTGCGATACTGTGAGAATTTTTTTTCAGAATCTGTGGTAGACCATTGGCGATGGTCTGTTTCCTATCGCGATAAGCAATTCTTTCTGGGCAGCTTTTCCTACTGTTTAGACACCCAACCACCATGTGAGTCCACTCTCTCTATGCCTTTGCAAATCCTGAGCGCTTGGCAACCTGGGGTGTTGGCTTCCACTGAAATTATATATAAAAATAGTTTTATGTGCTCCATCTTGTATGGGTACTAAAATTGCTTATTTTAAGTCGCATACATAAAGGTATTTTTGAACCTACTTCGCTGATTGAATAGCGGGGTAGGAGGCATGAGGTATTGTTGGAAAGGGTATTAAAACGATGCCGAATGGGTTGAATAAAGGTAGAAGGGTACTTAGGGATTCTACTTAATCAAGGTAGAAAATATGTAATGGATTAAATCATCAGTAAATCCGCATCCCTCCATTCTATCGTATTTAGTATTAATTTCCTTTCTTCCTTGTTACATTTCTCCGTAACATCCTTCTTTATATGCAATATGTTGAGAAAAAGGAATAACGTACTCCGTATTTTTCCACTAAGATTTTTTAATCTGGTACGACTAGTTTCAACGCTACGGCGTCATCTTCAGGTACAAAAATCATACATAGACAGCCATTTA
>WURS02431464.1:0-15773 GCA_011762765.2 Rhinocypha anisoptera | reverse complement strand
TATTCTGATGAAGACATTGACTTATCCCTTGCAATGGAATCAACTCATTTATTGAAAACATCTTTGAAACATAGTAAACCAAAAGCAAAACCATTTCTCCAATCAATGGCAGATGGCGAATCTTTAATCCAAGTGGATTCAGCTTCACTTCAGTCATCAGTTTATACACTGCCGCCCCGATTCAAGTTAATCAAGTCATCAACTCAAGCCAATGATAATGTAGCCAATGAATCATCAACAAGTTGTAATTTTATATCGGAAAATCTCAAAAGTGATAAAGCGACACAGACTAACGAAGAAGATTTTCCACTGTCACTAGTCCAACCACGAGCTCCCATCTTGCCTTATAAAGAAATCATTGTGTTGTCGATTTTACCTAACCTTAAAGATAACCTTGAACTTCGGTTTTTTGCTAGTGGTAAGTATTTAAAATATGGTAATCTAATCTACTAATTGTTAACATTTATATAAATAGCGCCTGGAATTGAGAATCCACAAGTTCTAGAACATATTCATTTGCTGCGAAATAGTGGAAAAACGGGCACAAATTTGTCAATCTACGCATCCATATTGAGACATTTGATCAAGCAAGTGGATAAACCTTATATAAGACCCCACACCAACTTAAAAGGAGCATTTCAATTCATTCCCGAACTATTCTATGTTAACATTCATGATTCTTCAATAGCTACTTTGGTTGACGCTGAAACTTACGAAAATTTCTCAACCCTACTTCAACAACAGTTTGCCATTCCCATATACAAAGAACTCAAAAAAGTTTTTTTTGCAAAACCACTTCCAACTGTTTTGACATCAATTACTTGTATTTACGCCAGTCGGTTACATTCGGCGGTATTCAAAAATTTTGAGACGTTGTGCATAAATGCTGGCAAGTCTTGTTCTTTATCGGTAATTATATCATGCATCGTTTTTAATTTATTATTAAAATTTTTGTAATTTTAGAGCTTACTTCTTAAAAAAATTGAAAGTCTGTACTCCAACAATCTAAAGACCGGAGAAGAACTTCGCTGCAAACCAGCAATTTCTATCACTCAAATCGGCAATCAAAAGGCAAAGATTGAAAAACAACTATTTTGATGTTAATTATATTACAATTATAATAAATTTTTGTTTTTGTCATTAATTTTTTACTAAATTTGGTAGTATTATTGAACCTAAATTCAAAAGCAAAGATATAATATATAGTGGATTCGCATTCAATATATTTAATACAAATCCGCTATATCGGATTTCTTTGAGTATGTTCATTGATATCGATAGTATCGATACTAAAAATGTGCTTTAAAAAGCCATGTGATATAGTGGATATTAGATGCCACTATTCGCTATAGCGGTTTTCAGTGTTCTGTGTGTATATTTATAATTTACCGCCTTTCAGGTGGCTCTTCTTTTTTTGATATTATTTCGTTATTAAAAAATAGTTTTGGTTTTAAAAATCTTTTTTGAAGTTGCGTTTGTACCGCAACAGATTCGAATCAAATCAAGTGAGAATTGAAAAAAAGTTCGAATTCTGAATCAAATTGAATGAGAATTCGAAGAATTATTTACAAAATTCAAATCGAATTGGTGATGAATTTGAATCACAACAATAAAAGTTGAATTTGAATTGATTAAGCAATGAAAGTAGCATAACTCTCACAGTACAAAAAACGTGGGTGGCAAATACAAAAAAATGACAGAACATTGAACATAGAACAATAGCAGGAAATGTATAGAAAAATGCGAATACATTTGTTGTTAGCAAATTTTTTTGTCAAACTAACCTATCTTCATGTTTTAAAAAAAATTGTAACTCTTAAGTGCAAGCCAATTCTGTGATAGTAAATTTTTGAGCAATAAAAGCAAAAATATTTGAACCACTTGTTGACCGCCAAAGTTAATATAAAAGCGACTTAATATAGAACAGAGAAAGGTCTTTTGTCGATTTTCCTCCCAGTCATATCTCGCGCCAAGCTAAATACTTCACGTTGATTTGACACTAAGCATGCACAATAGTAAATGATTGAGAGGAAAATCGACAAAAAGCCTTTCTCTGATAGAGAAGCATAAAGCGCTTACCACGTAACGCGACGAGTCGTCATGTCCATAAGTCTCGTCTGTCCAAGTGCTGCTTCGAAATTTCATTCGTTCGCGTCTGGCTCGGTGAAAATCCATCGAGTGCATGAGGATGGAACCTGCAGGTTGCGAACTTTGGCTCGGTTGTGCGGGCAGCATGCGGCCGCTACTGCCGCTAGGCACACTTTCTTGCGATGGCAGTCCTTCAGAGTAAGAAGCTTGATATGAACCTTCCGAGTAACCAAATTACATTAACAAATTTACATTAAATGCCTTCTACGCTATTTAGACAACAACGTAAAAATATAAGGGCAAACTGTATAAACTGAAACTAAACTAAAAAATATCAAAACAAGCCAAACTTTTCTCAAACCTAGTTTATAATACCGGAGTTTAGATTAATTAAACTAAAAAATTGTTAGTCGTATGCCGGGATAGGTTTTTGACTACCTGATATGGGCATATCTGATATGGGCTGAGTGGAGCTCGTGTAGTCGGCTTGAGCCTCCTCTGGCCATGGAGGCAGAGTGGGCTGCATCATAGTCTGGCCCGGAGGCTGTGGAAGTTCGCGCTTCTCTCCGAATAGATTGCGCTTGATCACAGAGGATGAGGGCAGAGGACCGTGCACTTGTGTCACGGTGGGTTGCATTAAGGGCACAGTGGATCCGGATGGGCCAGGGCCTGTTGGCACTGGCTGTTGCACTGGTGCTGGCTGCTGAGTCGACTGCTGTCGAGTTAGACTACTTCCCCGTCCGCCAAATACACGTAAAGGTGCCAGCAGAGAGGATAAACTGACACCAACTGGTGCAAATCGGCTACTAGTTTGCTGCTGAGTGGTTGGATCTTGTTGTGACTGTTGCGAACCGAATACTGTGGGTCCGGCCTGTCCTGCAAACTGGCCAAACTGTTGTGTCATAGCTGCCACCTGTGGATCAGCAGGGTCCATCCAAACACCAGGCTGTGGCTGCAAGGGCATTGGCAATTGCATCATTTGGTCATCCCCAAGTGGAAACTCGCCTCCCGGCAGTGGTGCTTGCTTCATGTAATGAGTAGGAGAAGCATTGAGCTTGGGAAAATTGATGTTCGCCGGTGACCGGGTTGGGATGGTGGGAGAGTGAGATACCAGAGGGAAGTTAATCATTAGCGAGCCATCCACTTTGCCCAGTTGAAGGTGGGCCGGAGGATGCTTTTTCTTCTTGAATGAACCTGGTGTGCTTGGCAGTAATCGTCGCTTGGCGCCGGTAAAGAAACGTCCAGGGAAACGACGAAGTTGTTCTTGCAATGGCATGTTTTGAGATGATTGTGTCGGACTGGGAGATCTAGAACGTTGCTCCAACTTAGTAGTACCATAGTATTCGGTCTTGATTTGATCCTGAGTAGCAAAGTGTCAGTTTATATACATTCCACCTGTGCTTACTCACCATAGGGTGTGGACTGGGGCTACGTGATGGTCGATCCAAGTCTACCTGGGGACTATGCGGTCGGTAGTCAATTGGCGAAGTCGAATGACTTCGTCTGCCATCATCCTCTTCGCGTTGACGTATTCGCTGCTGCACGTAGTATTGTTTCGAGTGTGGGTAATGAAACAATGGCTCACTTGGACCTTGATCTTCGGGACCTGGACCGCGCCAGGGTTCGCGGTAACGATAAGCACTGCGACGATGACTGCCATGCCGGCTCAGACCCGGAGCGAGAGCAGTAGGAGAGGCAAAGTCTTCAGTTCGTAATTTAGCTACAAGGGGAGAAAACAAGTGATCAGAGTTGTTAACCGTTACTTCCCACTTACAATGGGCGCGACCTTTGCGTGAAGTCTCATATTTAACAATGTCAACAATGTCTGTGACTGTGTCGGCAAAGCCCATCGTATCAGGCTTTTGTGGCGAGCGCAGCTCAGGGTCGGAAGTGTCTTGAGGTTGGTAAGTATCGGTGAAGCCATTTGAAGTGACTAGTGTGGTGGGAGGTCCAGAAGTGGGTGGCGCACTAGTCACTGTGGTGGTGGTGGAAGTCATCGGGACGCTACTCGCTTTGCTTTCCTCTACATGTGAAGCAGTTGGTGACGAGGGTCGTTGAGCACTCTGCAACACCGAAGGCGAGCGTGACCTCGACTTGCGCCGGCGGAACGAACCACGTCCTCGGCCTGCATCTGGGTGAAGATGCGTGGAGAGGTGCGCTAAGGCACTCACTACACCAGCCTCCTTGGATTCAAAAACATACCATTAGTGGCATAGAGAGAGAGAGGAATTAGCAAAAAGCAATTCTGCATCAACTAAAAGTGGGTAAGTTGGGCGAAGTGACGCGGCGCACTTCTCTCCCAAGCAATTGTGAAGCGAAAGCAAACAAGACCCCATGATGAGATGGCCAAATCAGAAAAAGAGTGGTCAGTGCTCAGTGCCGTTGCTCGCCTGCGACTGCTTGCCTAAGGCAGACCTGTGTGCCATTGTGAATGAGAACTGCAGACACCAGAGTGGAAGCGAGGTGGACACGAGAGCGACACATGGTAGAAACATAGAGACTCACTTCAAACACCTCGGAGAGACCACTGTGGTACGATCCACTCGGCGATTGGTTCCACTGCGAGGTGCTCGGTTGATCGAAATACTCTCTGGCGTCAGTATACTGATCGAAACAACTACTGGCCAGCGAGAGACGTTGCTTGAAGTCACACTCGTGCTCCTCGCCTGTCACACTGAAGGTGTGCAGAGAGATGTCCTGCGCGGTGGACATCGGCGAGCCACCACTGGAAGACGAGAGGAGGCACTTGGGCATTAGTAGCGAGGAGTCGCAAACAGACTGCTCGTGAGCTTGGCCCGAATACTCTTTTAACTCTCTGCTTTTGACACTCGATTGGTCACCACTAGTGAGATGACTCAGATTATACATCTTTCCTAGGTTTGAATGTCGCATCATCGTTGGAAGAGGCATAAGCTCGTATTCCTGTAAGAGAAACATCATTGGATTCGAGTGCAGACCCCTAGAGTAATCAAGGTGACAAGTAGTGATGCGCGACATATAGAACAAAAGTGAGGTGTAAGATTAAGATCTAATCAACAACACATAGAAGTGCGAGGACATTGAGGGGCGTGAGGCACGCACGAAATGAATACAGCAATCCTACACCAATCCACCATCGAATTAGTTGAATCAAAACAACTCAATCAAAACCCACTAGTCCGCTCGAATCGAAAGATCATTCCAAAGAAAGGCTTGCAAACCTCGTCCTCATGGTGGTGGTACCGCTTGTCCTTCTTCCGACTTGAGCCTCGTCGCATGAAGCTAAATGTTCTCTCAAACTTGCTGTCGTCGCTGGTAAGCAAAACAATGTGAATTAGGAGTTGGCAAAACGAGAGCAGAAAACATACCTGTGATCTTTGATTGAGCCTTTGCGCGGATGAATACCCATTTCATCAAAGTTCTGCTCCTCTGGCGGCAGATTTTGATTGCGCACCGCTCCCATCAGTCGTTGCAGCAGGGAAGGCCGCTTTTGGTTTGAAAACACAAATGCGCATTTAGAAGTGGACCGTGATCCATTGGTCAGCGAGGATGGTTAGAACAAAAGGAAACCAAAAAGAATCGAGCATGGACCAACACAAATGGAGGGTCAACTACTAAACCAACCAAAACAAAACTGATCCAGGCACTAGCCATTCCCAACAATCAGGGGAGTTTCCACAGATACAATGCAAGTGGCACGCATGCTAAAAGATATAATTAATGTAAAAATATACAATTGAAAGTGACATTCCATGTCAATCAACATGACACACGTGCAGTAGAGCCGAGCATAGGAGATACAGTGACGCTGGTGACGTTCACGTTGATCCAGGAAACAAAACAGGCTGTGACGCGCTGCAGCCCACGCTTGTGTTATGTGAAGAACACTGTAATCATTGGCACTAGTGCCAAATTCAATACCCAACATTGGCCAACAGCTAAATTGGCAATGATGACAAACCAGTTGTTAGAGGTCGCTACCTCGAAACAATTCAGACCATTTCTCTATAGACCATCATTCAGATCTATTCACGGGCAGTATAGTTGAAAAGAGAAAAGCAGGCAGAACGGACGACACAACACTTCATAATTGCGTTATCACAATTCATGTTCATGATTACACATTCCCATTACTAAGATGGTTTCATATATTTATAACCAATACCATAAGTAACTACCAACGAATTATTCGAATAATCGGAGACTAGATGGGGCGTTTCACACTACGCCAAGATCATCAACAACATCGCATTGAATCGTCCTAGTGGTCATTCCCAACGAAACATTCAAGGTGGATGGATGGATTACAAATTCATTCCGTTGCATTGCACAAAAAAGGCATTCGATAGAATCATAGTCAAGTAAGGTAAAGGTTAGCACATCAAGAGGAATGAATCGAGCACGGCAGTCACATGACCGGGTCAATACTTGGCACTTGGCAAGATCAGGCCAGTTCAAACACATCTAAGGTAGTTAAGAAAGCATTCAATCTGAATAGTGCTCATGCATTTGACTAGTGAATGATGCAATACAATGCATGCAATTGCCAAAGTGATTAGCAGTGGGCGCGCGAGAAAAGGTGCTCAGTGAGCAGTGATAGTTAGTGAGAGAAGCCACACGCACACACACACACACACTCGGTGGGCAAAACACACGCACGCACACGCATCGAGCCAGACTGCGAGTGAGCGCTAGGCCCCACTGGGGCTCCACTTTCTAATCTGGTGCACGGTAACAGGACTGACTGACATCAATTAGCGGAGCTAAGCAATTACTGTTAGGCTGCGCACTGGTGAGTGTTGCACTAGTTCGATCTGAAGTGACAGCAGTGTCTTTAGACTGAGGTGAGTTGAGAAAACAAAACAAAAGGCCAAACAAAAGAGTATGGGTCATTACCGTCTTAGGTTCTTGGTCCTGTGGCTGGCTGCTCTGGAGTTGCTGGTCAGAGAGGGACCACTGTTGACCGTCTGAGACGGCCCTAGAACTGCGCTCGCTAAGAGGCTCGTATGGCTCAGTCAAGTGGAACTGTGTTAACATGAACGATCACGGTTAGCGGAATAGGTGGTAGCATCACTCGCCGAGCTGGCCTCACTGGTGCCCTGTGGCTCGTACCATTAACGCTCACTCTTCGCTCTTTCTCTTCTGGCCTAGTTGCTCATTTACTATCATTTGCTTTTGCTGCTTTGAATTGTATTTTCAAAGTCAATCATCAACCATAGTGGTCATCACACAAGGGCAAGCTAGTCAAGGGTTAGTTAGGCATAATGCATCGATCTTCCCATTGCTCTATCATCTATAAGACAAATGCCATCAAGGAAAACACTAAACTACACTACTAGAGATGAGAGATAAACAGATAGAGAAAGAGAGAATAAGAAAGAAAATAAAGGATAGATTGGAATTTTATCAAACTAAGGGAAAAGGAAATCTATTGAGTAAGGATTAAAAGGCCAACTAATTGGAAGAAGGGAGGCGAGCCAAAAACATACCGAGAGACCGACACCTGGAATTTGCCCGAAACGAGTCGTCTTCCAGTTCTCTAGAATGAGAAAGCCCGCGTAGATTTTTCCCACAGTCAATCTCCCGTTAAGAAGTTCTGTCAAAATAATACATCATAGCATCAAAGTGAGCAAGTGAAAATCCTCACCGTGGTTAGGTGGAATCAACTTGTCAATTATTTTCTTAGCCTGCAGCGGCCAAAGCTTGGTTAGTGTGTGACGCAACTCCTTGTCTGCCTGGTCCATTTCCTCGGCAGGTCTCATCTTGATGCTCAGATTTTCGCGAATCAACGCAAAGAGCGTGGTAGTAAAATTCACCTTGCCTTCCTCAGTCACCGGCATGTTCATTCGAATAAGTTTCTATATACAACAATGAGTAAGATAAAATGAAAAACAAAGAAGATACCTTGTAGGCTAATCGATAAGGACACTTGTTGCCAAAGCCAAGTGGAGGGTCCATGTTGCGCAACATATCATACATCTCCGAGTAGTGGATGTAGCCAGTGGCATTCGGGTCGTATTCTGCCCAAACTCGAATGTACTCGTCCAAGTGATGCGCACCGAGGATAGATGAATCACGCGTCAAGTAGTCAAAGTTGTCCATAATGACAGCCACGAACAAGTTCAACATCTAGTACAGGAATAAGGTCTAGTTCACATACCATAAAATAACAACTTAAACTGTAGACCTACCAAGAAAGAGCATAAGAAAATGAAGGTGACAAAGTACCAATAAGCCAGATCAGAACCGCAATTGTTTCGCGATTCGCCGTTCTTTTGAGCCTTGGTGTCACACGGACGACCGGCGCGGCATGAGAGCATGATAGATTGCCATGATTCGCCAGTGGCACACCTGTGTGGCAATAAATAATATTAGTGATGCACTATGCTGGAAGGTAAAGCACTGGGTTAGGTCAAGGTCAGTCGTCTAGGCTGCTTTGTTGTGGTTGTAGTCAAACCAGGTCGAAGAAACTCAAGTGATTTCTTGAAAGTGATATACATCACCTCAGCCCTAAATGACTTGCCTGAAAAGCAACATGAGTCCTTGAATAAAGGTACGGAAATTGTTGTGCCGAGTGAGACTAGACTCCGGATTAAGTTCGATATTGATGGCTATGTTGCCAAAGACCTGTAGAGTTAAAGAGAGGTTGGCGAGATGGCAGCAGATTGGAAGAGAGACATATAGCAGCACGCAAGAGAATTATAACATTGCAACATCAAGCCATAAATTGCACTCTCACAGATTCACAAATGAATTCTTAGGCGGTGACAGTGGCACACACACACTTGGCCTACAGTGCAGTGCTAGTGCCCCAGTGCCAGGGCTCAGGGTGGTAAGTGTAGATCAACCACCAGTGGCACTCACCTAAACAGTAAGATAAGCGACTGTGAAAAGGTGCGAAAGTTGGTGTGCCGATTTATGTCGGATTCCGGAACAAAATCCATGTTGCCAAAAACCTATTTTCGGGTCGATGGTGTGTCGCGATGCGGCACCCACCAGTGTGATCAGTGCCAGAGATAGTGAGAGCAGTGAGCGAGACAGCCACAGCAACAGTGAATACAAACAACAACCACAGCAACAGTGTGACAGTGTGGTGATGTGAGATACACAGAGACCAGTCCAACCAAGTCGCGCCAGCGGTGACAGATTTGCAGTAGCCAGTAGTGCAGGTGACGCAAGTGTTAAACAAAGAGAACGCGACAAGAATGCTTGGTTAGTCTCGACGATACGACCCTTAGGGTCGGGTTTAGAGGAAGAAAGAGATTGCTAAGGATAGCAGGATTGGACTGGGTCTGGGTAGGTTCGTTGAATAGACGCGAGATAACACAACTAGTCAGCGCTAGGTTCGTGTGGTGGGAAGCTACAGCAAGCGCACTACAATTGAACCACAAGAACATGAAAGAAATCGGACAGAACATGCGTGGTGAGGTGAGGATGCAAGGTGACAGGCACACAACAGGACAAACAAGCGAGATGAGGGTAGCAGTGAGCAACTCTACCTGCATGCCGATAATGGCATAAATGAAGAAAAGCATGGCGATCAATAGACAGACGTAAGGCAGTGCCTAGCACAAAAACAGATTGTTAGGCTCATTACTTTTGGTATCAAACTCAACCAACCTTGAAGGATTGGATAAAGGTCCAGAGGAGGATACGAATTGTGTACCCTTGCCGTAGCAATTTAATGAGTCGAGCAGCGCGAAAAAGTCGTAGAAAGCCGACTGAAATAAAATTGAAATCCTGTTCGGTAAAAGAAAACAGTTAGAAAGAGACTGAAATCGAGAAATTGAGAACCACGAAACAAAACCAACCTTGCTGTTGACTGCACCAAGAGATATTTCCATCACCAGTGCATCGACTACACTCCCGCATACGGTGACAAAGTCGAAAGTGTTCCACGAATCTTTGAAAAAGTTCTGTGCGTGTATGTGTAGTGTGGTGGGTGTATGTGAGTTATGCCATGTGGGTGTAGAGTGAGTAGGCAAAAGTAATAGAGTTAGTGGATAAGTCTATCGGGATTATCACGCTCGCTCGTTCTCACACTTCAATGCTTGCTTGAACCAACTTTCATTCACCTTCCTTGCTCTTTTAACTTTCATTATTAAATTGACAACCAAAAACAACAAATTCCTTATTAAATGCTAATCTTAGAAAATGTATGAATTCGCTTGATAATTATCAAACGATGTCACTAATATCACAAGTTGAGTGAAGCTGTATAAGTGACATAATCGAGTCAGAAAGCCCGATTGGTGCGAATTGATGGCGACACACTCACTGAGAAATCAAATAAAGTTCAAATCATCAAACCTTGCAGCCTAGCGCAATTAACTTGAGTATACACTCGCACATGAAGAGTATGGTGAATACTTCGTTGCTGTATGTCAGCGCGTCCTTATAGTAAGTTTCAGAATCGTGGTACTATTCTCGTACGAGATTAGTGAGAAATAGACAAAATCGGTGATCGAGTGAGGAAGAGAGAAAGCGAGAGAGAGAGAGGGAGGAAAGAGAGGAAAGAGTTAGTGATTGTGCTCGGTGACCGGATGGTCAACAAGCTCACGGGACTGGCACTCGGTCAGTCTGATTTGGCAACAATATGCACACGTTTCGTTCGGTGAGATGATCATGCAATCGAGAAGCAACTCGCAATCAAGATAAATTCGGAGCCTTTGGGTGGGCGTAGGGTTAGTGGTCTCACTCGCTCACACCACTCGTGATACTGGCACGTACACATTGTGAACTCCCACTCACTGGTCACAGTGGCATCTCGTGGTAGCCACTACTTACCCGGCATCCAAAAGCAGTTATCTTAAGCATACACTCAAGGGTGAATAGGGCAGTAAAAGTAGCGTTGGTGTACTGCAGGGTTAACCTGTACTCGTTCGATTGTTGGTAGTACTGTTAGCGTCCAGTGGTCAAGTGATGTGGTGGTGTGGGCAGTGTCATTCGATCATCGACACAAAGACATCATCACGGGTCATGACGAGCAGAGGGAATAGTTCACATTGAACAAGGTGAAATCAGAGGAATACAAAAGAAATAGAATGGTTCATCAATAGAGCAACATTCGAGCACGGAGAGGGTAGGTGGGTAGGGTGAGATCATGGGTTGATTCGGGTTTAGGATGGGTCCAGCCAGGGGAAGAAGAATACAAAACGCGAGTAATTAGTCAAACTTGGCCTAATCTCTCACGACTAATTAGTCAAACTTGGTCTGATCATTCAGGAGGGATTAGACCAAATTTGACTAATCACTTGTGAGTAATTAGTCAAACACACAGCGGACAAGCTAACTGGCTAGTAATTTCAAAGTGGACTAAATATTACGATCCACAATGAAATGGAAGACCGGGCAATATCGATTGTAGCTAGCTCGGGCTATGACAGCAGCGAGATCAAGAGAGAAAGGGCGGCTATGGCATGTGAGTAGCGAACTAAGTGCCGCGATGATCAAACTTTTCCATCCTACTCGAGTGCATTGATTCAGTGGACTAATTGCTTTGCTCGGGACTTGACTCGGTTGGCGCGCACTTCTACCAAACTAGCACACTGCGTGGTGGGTCTCTCCTCGCCTGTCCTCTCACTTCTCTGCCAAAGCTGCGCTCTACATTGTCGCCGCCAAGAGTGAAGCCAATGAATTATTAATTGCACCACGGCTATTAGCCAACATCCACAAGAGAAGATGTTTCGCTCCGTGGGGAGATACAAGTCACTTGCAAGGGGTGGGCGTGGCAAAAGCGGGCCCTTGTGCGACCCATACGGTTAGACCAACAGTGCAGATCACATGCTTCAGGGTATTGCAGATAATAGAGGGAATATTCAGGCACAGGGTAAGCCATGCAATAAGCATGCATTCAGCGAGCAGGCAGTAACTATTGGTAACGTGCATCATGCTACAAACCATGTACTTACCTTCATCATCAGCAGAATTGTGTTAAGAACAATCAGAACCATAATAAAGTACTCGAATGCGGTGGAGACCACCACACGCCAAATCTTATATTTGAGTGAGTCCTTGTCTTTGGGCATATATCGCTGCAGTGGCCTGGCTTGTATCGCAAAATCGATGCAAGACTTTTGGTTCTTGTCTAGCTCGCCCTCTTCAAGCTCTTTTTCACCTTGCTCTTGGAAGGTAATAATAATTAAGGCAACGAAAATATTGACAAAGAAAAATGGAAAAACAATAAAGAAGATGACGTAGAAGAGTGACATCTCAATTCGAAAGCGAGGTAGAGGACCGTGATCTTCGTACACAGAGTCCATCGAATGTTGTAACACACTAGAAAAAACGAACAGAATGGGTCCGATTGTTTAGAGATACTAATGGTCACCTACACTGGCCATCCTTCCCCAGTCTGGACTGTAAACAGAGTAAGCATGGCAGAAAGCACATTGTCATAGTGGAATTGTCGCTTCTCCCAGCTGCGATTTTTCACTGTTGGTGGATCGCCCTGTGAGGTAAAAACGAAATATTCGCCACTAAAAGAAAGCAAAATTGATTAGCATAAAGGGCAAGCTGATACTTATAATATAATACGTACTGGCACTCTTCTTCGAAGAGTTTTGACTCGTCAGTGCAAAAGTTGAACCGACCGTTAAAGAGTTGCACAGCTATCACAGCAAAGATAAATTGAAAGAGCATGTAGACAATGAGAATGTTGAAGACGTTTTTGAGCGAAGTGACCACGCAGTCGAACACTGCCTTCAGTTTAGGTACTCGCTTGATGGTCTTTAAAGGTCGCAACACACGTAACACCCTCAATGACTTGATCACACTGAGACTAGAAGCTGCGCCTTTAGTGCCTGGACTATGGTCGCCACTGCAAAGATCAAGGTAATACCACACTTTAGTAGTATCAATCATAGTGATGATATACTCACATTATAGCAAACGCTATAGCAGTTAATGCACAGATTACAACAATTGCGTCTAGAATATTCCACAGGTCCCGACAATAGGAACCTGGATGGAGGAACACTCCCTGATCGACTACCTTGAGTACCATTTCCACTGCAAATACACCAGTAAAAGCGTAGTCAAAATATACTAGAAAAAACAAAGAAATTAGTAATGTGCTAGCGCCAAATATAGCATTGTCCTACTAAGAATGCCGTTAATGTAGGATGATTCATCCACGGGATCTTCGGCAGCAAGAGAAATACTACTGAGGGTAATAATGACCATGATGAAAGCATCAAAGTATCGCATGTTGGTGATGTAATGTGCAGCACAGCGAATAGGGTTAGTTGAAGAAAAGATGAACATGGAAGAATATGGCAGCATAGGTTTCGGACCGGTGGGTTCTTCTTCCTCCTCCTCAAAGTCGTCGTCCCTCTTGGTAGGAATCTTGACCAAATCATAGTCCATTTTGGACAAATCAACACCGCTACTCCCGTTTTCACCAGTTTTGCCACCCATCGGAGAAGGTGGGCAGATATTGACCGCAGGCACCTCTTCTTTGGACTTGTGCTGGCTCTCTGTGTGACAACCCAATGCAATTAAAGATCTTCACAACAAACCACTAAGTTTACTTACTAAATTGAGCAAGTTCAAGTTCTTGATTTTCTCTCTCACGGTCCTCTATCGCTTCTTCTTCCTCTGCGGCAGTAAGCTCTTGTGCATTGGCAAGATTATCCACGGCAATAGCCAAGAAGACGTTCAACAAAGTGTAGTTGCCAAACAACACCAGTATAATAAAGTAGATGCTGTAGATCATTCCACCATTGTGAATTCCACCTTGAGACTCGATGGCTTTGTACATCACTTCGTTCCAATCCTCGCCAGTCAATATTTGGAACACAGTAAGTAGTGCAATGGCAAAAGTATTAAAGTTGGCAGGCGGTGTTTCTTCTTCAAAGTTAAAAGCACCACCAAACAGCTGCATGCCAAGTAAGGCAAAAATAAGGATGAACAAGAAAAGTAGAAAAAGCAGTGAGATGATAGAGCGCATTGAGGCAAGTAAAGAAATGACCAAGTTGCGCAACGAAGACCAATATCTAGAAGGAAACACACGAGTTAACCCGAGAATAGCAAAGTTTTCAATAATCAACTCTTTGAACTTACTTGGTAACTTTAAAGATTCGCAGTAAACGCAAGGCACGCATAACGGAGAAGCCAAAAGAACCTCCTTTGTACTCGGACCATATCACTTCAAAAATACTGCCAACGATGACCATGCAGTCAAATCGATTGAAAGCGGAGGAAGAATAATCTTTGATTCCCAATGCATAAATCTTGATCATCATTTCACACACAAAGAGACCAAGAAAAACAAACTCGGCATAGTCTAACGAAAAATAATGATTCAATTAATGGGCATTGCAAAAGGCATTAAGTGCTTACATAGAAACAGGGTTAGATACTCATCTTGACCTTTGTGTTCGACCGCTACACAAGCAGTGTTCAGAAAGACAAGTAAGATGACGAACCAGTAAAAAGCTTGAGTTTTGATGCCACGTCGTACAGTGAGACTGTCCAAGTAAATTGATGGCAATGAGTAAATTGATTGTATTTTAATGCCTTGACTATTCTCTCATTGGATGGGCATCAACAGCAACAAATGCGCTTGTCCCAACCAAATGCATCAGCCCATCCTTGAGTCAAAGTGAGTCGGTGCCACTTCTGACGCTAGCCTAACCATTTCATTTGGGTGCTTGTAGACATGTAATTCGATTGGCCATGTGTTGTCCAAACATCATTACTAGTTGGAAAGCCAGCTAATCGAATCATGCATCGACTCTCGGCTAATGGTCATTGGTGGCCAGCAACGACATGCCAGGAATTCAAATTCAGGCCACCCTTCGTCTGAGTCTATAGTGTCTCGCCGCTCTGCGCCTGGCAAGATACTGTGTTGTTGATCAGCCGAGGGATGCTTTGTAAAATTAAACACACATAGACTCACGCCACTGGCAGGCGAGAGTCGGTGTGTGTTTTGGTTGGTGCGTGCGTGGAACAAATGCGATTCGGCCCAGTTTGAACACCGGTAGTGTGAGCACTCGGTCAATGCTCAGAGAGATTTTCAGTGCCGTCCGTTTGCATGCTCGGTGCCACTCAGTCGAGTTCTCCCCCCTCAAAGCTCACCCCCAGTGTCTATAGAAAACAGCCCGGCTCTAGTGCAAGAACCCTCTCTGTCTAAATGGTGGCAAGCTAACCAATTGTATAGGAGACCATAAGACTAGCATGCCGTCACTGGGCCCGACTTGACCTGCTCTCACCCACTAAAGAATGGCGCGAAACGAGGTCGATAAACTCGTCCTGCGCTACAAGCACAGTGCCACTGGGGCACGTTGGCACATATAACACTTATAGACCAATCTAAGCGGTACTGTGCATGACTAACTTAAAACTAAAATAAGCCTTCATTTTGAACCGGTAGCGGTTTAACCGTATGAGTTTGGTTTGTAACAAATCTACATACAGGTAACATTCAACAATAGGCTCGCTCAAAAATATCTCAATTGTAAATTGCAATATTGCATCTATTAATAAAGCATGCGTATTCTTTATATCTTGCCACCTTGTAAGAAAAGATCACTTTGCACTGCCAGAACTTTTGGTTGTTTCTCGAGTGTTGACTGTACACTCACAGACCGGCGCCCAAATATATTTGAAATAATTATTTTTTTTCAAATACATTTGAAAACATAAGTTTTTAAAATACATTTGATTTAATTATTTAAAAATATGTTCAATTTCCAAATACATTT
>WURS02431433.1:0-15776 GCA_011762765.2 Rhinocypha anisoptera | reverse complement strand
GCCCCCCCCCCCCAAGCGGGCGAGGGGGGAACGCTTTCAACCCCCCCGGTGTCCTCATTTCCCCCCCCCCCCCCGCTTCTTACGCATCCCCCTACCCGTCGACTTGGGAGTGAGCCACCCCACGCCTCTTCCCAACACCCCACATGACCCACCACAATAGCCCTTAACCCCCACCCACCTTTTTCCCTTATATAAACTTAAATGTATGAGCTTGATAATGGTGTAGTGCACAGAAACATGTCGGAATAAAGAAGAAGTTTTTTAAGTGGAAACTGCAAATTTTTTTAACCTATTTCTTATATTATGGATCGTTTCCACCACATCTCACCTGACTCTACAACGTTTATGGAAAATAAACTTAAATGTGGAGAGTGTAGTTTTAGTTATTTCATCAAACTTTAGCAGTATGAAGGATTTACGCCATTTGAGACCGTTTTGCATGAATAAAATTAAAATTATCTTTCACCCTCAAGGAACGGTTGCACATTTAAAAAAATTTCTTGGTCCCATCTGATTCCACAAGGATTCACCTATACAACTTGCTGTACAGCAAAACATAAGAGCCAGAAATGCTTGAGCATGGGCAATGAATGCAGTGATACAATCAGAGGGTACAAAGAATGGAGCTGAGAAAATACACACGTAAAAATTTTGGTGAGTGGTGAAAGTTTAATGCTGACTTACCAAGTAATCAATTTCTTTCTACTAATCATGGCTATAATGCTTGTTCACTTTAATTGCCGCAATATAATGAGCACACACCACTAAAACAAAGCAGTTCAATGTTATTGATGGGTAAAAAACAAAGTTATTTTAGGGTAATGCCTGTAGAGGTGAAGCAAAGGAAATGAACGTAAAAATGTTAAGCAAAACTTTTATAAATGGACAGACCAAAAAGAAACAGAAAGAGCACTGCAGAAGTGGACAAAGAGAATACCAAACAATGCAATATTCCCTTTTCAAGTCATAGGTCTAGTCTATTTACCTAACAGATGATATCCTCAGCAACAGTATATTTCAAATCTATTACCTGCCACAGTGACCGCATATTCTAGGTACGACAACACCTACGCAATATAAAAGTTTATCCACAGCCAAAAGACTTGAATTTAAAGTCATGACTTACAAGGTGTACAAAAAAGAGTGATTTTGATATGACACTGATCATTATAGGATAAATTCATCACAGTTTTTGCAAATCTCTTTATGTGTACCTATTGCTAATACATATTGTAAGAAAACCTTCTACGAAGGCTTATTTATAACAACATTTATATAATATCCCCATGGCAAGGGTTATGAGGGAAGCAAATTCTATTCCATTTGAGGTGTATTTTTTTTATAGAGTTTATATAGGTTAAAACTTTTACTATGGTGTCACTTACGAAAATTATCATTAATTAATATTTTTGGGTTACATCTCTAATCATAACATATCTATGGTTATTTAGTAATTCTTTGAAACACTGTGTTCTGTTTATGTAATAAAAAAAAGCATAACTGCTGTTACAATATTCAACACCTGTATCCTGTACAATAAATACACCAATATTTAACTTGAAAAGTTAAATATCGGTGTATTTATTTTGAATTTGCCTGGTAAAGGCACCATAATAGGAGAGTAAAAACCATTTACTTTAAATGTAAACACACTAGAACAAATATAAAGAATAGTTGGATAATTAATAAATGACACTTACGAGACATGATGGGTTCAATAGGTGGAGGAGGATTTTGTAGAATTGATTCTGGAATCTGAAAAAAATAGATCAACATTTAATAGCCTAAAGATCGCATAATATATGTGTGACATGAAGAGACCATTATGAGCACTAACATATAATATTTTTTTTGCCAAATGTAACATAGAGTAAACTCAAAAGTTTAATGTTAAGATTCATCAATAATGTCTGTTTCTAATATGAGTCACTTTCTACATACACATTTGAAGATGAAAATAAAGAAACATTACAATAAAAAAAATTAAAAGCTTTCCTATGGAGAGTGTGCAAGACCTGGAGTAATTAATATGATCTCTGACTTCATAAGAGGGTTCTGAATTTGCATTAAAGGATGATGGACGTAGAATAATGAAGGAATATTTGGTGATGGAAACATAAAGCAAAAGACAATGAAGAGTATAATTTGATGAATTCATTAAGTGAAGACTTGTCCCATTCTTTAGTCTGATTTTTATGATTCTAAACCATACTACAGACACTGTACAAGATTAAACTTATTCCATATCATCCCTCACATTGAGCTTTATTCCATTTTTTCCATTATGATATTTATATCTAAATAATAATAAAAAATGCCTTTATTAAAGTGAGATTGAGACTATATATTCCATTCATCCACCTAACCACTAGTCACAAATACAATATTTCAATTATATAGGCATTTACGAAGGAAGAGATGTAGTTTTAATTTACACATTGGATTAGATGATACAATAAATGTTGACTGTGCAGAAATATATCTACAAGTGTATGTGAAAACCATAATAAAATGGCTGTTATCCTTTATGAAAAAATCAACTGCTAGAAAAACACCCACACAAGAAGGGGAGGTGTGAAAAATCTATGAAAACCTACTGATAGGAAAGCTATTGTGTCATAATGATTTACATTCATTTTCTTGAGAAACAACTTCTAAACAAACTAGTCTGCTGGCCACCATTCCATAACACTTTAGTAGCAATATGCAAATATAAATCATATCAATATAATCCTAACCATTTCCTTTTTCAATTTCAAATATATTTTGACATTTATCATTATTAGTTTTATTAATACTGATTTAAACTCAAAATATTGCCATTTTAATTAGCGCATTAAAATATGTTTGTAAACATAACTTATTTATTTTACTAATCAAGATTATCCATGTTCTATAAAACTGCATCATAAATACTCTTCAGTCCTTAATGTTAATTTAAATACCCTAATTAATAAAGATAAATAGCAGTGCAATTATTAAAGTGGTAAAAGAATTTACACCAATTAAATATATCTTGATGGATGTACAAAATGTATTCAAGAATTTTATTTCGTCTGTGGTATGATTAGTATGTGCACTTCATGCAGATGTACATTGAAAAATTAAAAAAAAAAGTATCGAAAATGCTACTGACATATTCTGATTCAAAACCCTGATTCTTAGAATACAGAAGAAGATTTATTTCCCTGGAAGGATGCTGAAGAGAAGCTACCAGCCTAATGCAAAGTATTACACCTGTTAATGGTTTCTCTGTAATTATGTTGAAAATGGTAAAATAAATTAACATAACTTTGACAGTTAACAAAGAAGGTTAAATGCAATATATGTGTGAGAACATAAATCCCTTATTCTCAAGTAAAAACATTTTCCGTTAAAGAGATTTGATTTTGGGAAGTGAAGGCTGATTTTAAGATTTTTTGACTTAAAAGCAGAAGTTCCTTGAAAATTAATAGGCAATATGAATAATATAATGTGAAGAAATAGTCATTAAATAGCCTAGTCATCATGGTGCCATTATATGATTTGCCCAGTGATGTGGTGTCTTATGAAAAGATTAAACATTAAAGAAATTGTTTTGAAAGAATTTGACTATTGTACAGAAATGAATAGAAGTCAGTTACTTCTGCAGCTTCTCCAGTTTATTGTACAATGCTAAGAGAGGTTTTAATTTGTTCAGATCCAGGATGGAATAACCACACATGAAGAACTCTATCCTCTATTTCAAGAAATACATCCCTTATCTATAAAATCCTTTCAGATGATTAACTGAGAACACATGATCTACCATCTTTAATGTCAAAGTTTAGTTCTACTGATCATAGTAAAATGTCATACAAAACATTGACATCAGTTCTTTTTTTTTTCTCGCTAAGAAATCCTTATTGTACTCAATGGTAGCAAGAGATACTGAATTAAACACTTTCAACTTTTTATTTTTTACGGATCACTTCAGTAAGATTTGCTGAGTAATAAATGTTTGACAATAACAGTAAAACAGGAATTTATGATAATTAAGGTGGGTATGGAAAGAAGACATTTGTACAAAGTGTTTTTTCAATTATGTATCCACTTGTACATCTCTTGTTGGAGGGAGACAGAATTGACAATCAGACTTTAATTATGTATTGTAGGTAATTATCAATAACTATTAATAAACAGGCTTCTTACGATAACATTTAACTGGAATTTAGGGAGTGAAAAGCCTTAATTATGCATGATTTCACATTAATATCTTGAGCAGGAGTAAAATATTGGCCTAATATAATTTTTGGATTTGATAGAAATATTTAGTTTGCAATTTTTACAAGAATTCATTAAGAATGACTATTAGGGAATAAACTATAAAACCAATGACTAACACAAGGGAAACTAAAAATGGAAATAACAAAAAAGAAAATGTAGGTTACTATAAAAAAAGTTTTGATATTAATTTTGTTTGTATCAATTGATGCTTTGGTAATTTGTGATTGTGTCAAAGAAACTTTTCAGATCATTTGGCTTCTAAAATTCAGTTAAGTGAATTAGCAGAAAAATTCAGTCACGTTAACAGATTAAGTAAGCAGATAAGAGTGTACCATTAACTAAAAAATACATTTAAAAGGAAAAAACACATTTTTCATAAATTAATTTTTTAAATTCACTACCATTTTGACTAAAACTTTTTAAATGGAAATAAACCTGAATCATTTTATCAGGATGTGAAAATTTATTTTTGTATTATATATCCCTTGTTTGTGAACTTAGAAATACTTAAAGAAAAAATTTTGGCCCTGCAATAAATTCAAGGTCTTATTATAAATATCTGAAACTCTATAGAACCTTTTGAAAAAACTATTATTTTTTCCGAGAAATTGGAGGTGAGATTCTGCAAAAAGTCAAACCATAAATAGGTATGCATGGTAATTGAGCCACCTTCATTTGCTTTCCTGTAATCAGGGGGACAGTATCTGTCCCTCATCTCACTTGTGTAACCCCCACAGCCTCAAACAAAGAAACTAGCTAAACATGGTCACTTCAGGTTACTTTGCTGCTCTCACAGGTATAGTGAAATTTTACAAACTTGTTACAAACTCACTATATGCATGAAGATTAGGGAGTGATGTTGGACATACATGAAGAGATGTTGAAATGTATTATATTTAATTATAAAATACTCCATGACCATTCATGACTCAAGTGGGAAAGTCCTACAAGAAACCCAGGACAATTCAAATTGAGTAAATCTGGAAAGATAAACATTATAAATGAATGTTGATGAAAAAGGAATAGTTAAAAATTGAAGTTAGGAAAGGAAGACAGAAGAAGTGTATCCTTTGAAATGTGCTTAAGTAAGCGCGTTAAAGCTGTAATAAACTACAATCTTAAAGAATTCTCAACTTCATGGGTTGTTTGGGTGGATTCACATTTTTCTGAGGAAGCATTCTTGGTTTTATGGCAGAATCTGAGTCACTAGATGTAATTATACATTTTACACTGATACTGGTCAGGTACTGAAGCAGAAATAAAAAATGCAGGTTGTTATTAGTGTCCAAATCATCATAATACAAACTAGTAATTTGAACAAGAGTATACGAGAGGATAATAAGAGGTTATGATGCTAACTGACTTGCTTCAATGAATGTATTTTTTAAATAATTCTGCCTACATTATTTGTTGTTTGTTAAGTATTAATTTGTTATTATTTGTAACTAATTGTTGCTTAATCCGGAGGAGATTGACACAAAAGTCTTCCTTACTGTTCTGCTTTCCAGTTCTAAAAAATTAGACACCCAAGAGAATAGATTAATAAACTTTCACTCTTTCTGTTGAAATCAATTTACCATTTTAGATTATTGTACCTTCCTTCATTTTCGGAGTGGTCTGAAAAGTATTTTGAATAAATCACATATGGAAATAATAGTAATAAATATTTTCCTTAATCGAATATCTGTTATTCATGTGAATAACATGCATGTGGAATAAATGACATTTCTGTTTTTGCTTTCCAGAGCTTCTAGAAAGAGTTCTGATAATTTTTCCTAAAACATAGAAAAATGAGGATTTTACTGGAATAAAATCTTTTATAAAATAAGTTTTGATGGTAATGGAAATGTACTTTATCAAAGTTTACAGGAATTCCCCTCCAATTTCAACAAAAAATCGGATTGAAATGAATTTAAGACTCATTATACCAGTCTTAAACATGATCCACTAGGATAAGGTATAAAATAGGCAAAAACATCAGAAATAGTTGAAAAATTACACAATTAGATATTGATGTAAATAACTGAAGGATTCAAGTGCTTGAAGGTACTAAGAAAATATGTATTTCAAAAGAATTTGCATATATTTTCAACGAATACATTCAAGAGAAAAATATTTGCACTCAACAAAAAAATATATGAGAGCAGATCAAGAAGAGTTACTATAAAACTTTCTGAAAATTTTTAAGTTTTTTAGAAGAATAAAGCATATTTAAGAGTCAATTTATTACTCAGAATAAAAATTGGATCTAAACGGCAGCCAAAACAGTATGCAGAAGCTGACTGTCCAGTGCCAAAGAAGTCAAAGTCAGTTCCATCTGCCGGAAAGGACGTGGTATGCATGTTTTTGGGCCCAAATGGAAATCCTTAAACTGGCGGCAATATGTGTAATATGTACAAGTAATAATATGTGGCAAAAGCCTAGCTTGCAGAACAGATAAATCATTTTTTATCAGAACAATGAGCTTGTCCACAAAAAGTAATCTCCAGAAGATGATGAGTCTTCTGGAGATTACTTTGCCTTCTCTAATAAAATGTCAGCTTTTTCATTTTTTAAAATAAATTGAAGTCCTACAACTTCCAGGAGATAAATAAAAATACTTATGAATATTATAAGCTTATCATGCAATATAAACATTGTTAAGTTCAAGTTAAATCAGCATTTTTAAAAATCTAAGATTAATCTAAAAGGAACAAAAATTATGAAATAATTACAAGTATGATAATTAATACATGGAACTATACATACTTCATAATGTATTAAATATATTACCATGGATAATTAATTGGTGTAAAAAAGGAACAAAATGCATTTTCCTGCAGTAAACGTGTTTGATTCATAATCATTCCTGAATTAATTTGAATTTAATAATAAATACATTTTTAAGTGAGATAAATGCATGTATTTTGTTATACTACACAAGGTGCTCTGGACATCTCAAGGCAAAATCCCACTAAGTGACTTACTGGGCATCAAATCTTCCTGGGCCCCTTTACCATAGTCTACGTATTTTTAGATGTGGTTGGGCTTACTAATAGGCAAGATCTAACTCTCACCTATCAAACTAAAGATAGGTTGAAAGACCAGTTATTATTCATCATATTTACTTTGCAAAGATTGAAATTTTGCAGCATTTTATATGTAATGACTGTATCACAACTATTATTAGTTACACAAAATGGGTATGTAACACTCCCATTTCCTATGCAATAAAGACATACGGTTCTCTATAGTGTCCATGGAATAACTTTTTCAATATTTTTAATGACAATCCAAGGTACTTTTTGCAAAGATAAGTAAATTTTGGTGAAAGTGAAATGGTAAAATAGCTCAGAATTCACTTCTACAGCCAACAAGACGCTTTGTAAAAGCACTAATACCTCATTCACAATATTTTTCTCCTGCTTTGATTATGATTTCCTTATATAGAAAAGAACATTTGAATTTTTTCCTGGAAATGGCATTTAGAAGGATGGTGTCACACCACAGGATGTTGCTGATACAAAATATATAATTAATAGTTTAAAAACTGACAAAAAATGGTGTACAAAGAGTAAGACAAAATATGCTTAATGGAAATTTTGAGAATTAAGAGTAAATTCTGTGATCTCACTTGATGAAGACCATCACTGTGGAATGAATTAATGTGAAGTGCTAGAGAGGAAGAATTGTCAAGAGACAGATGAAACAAATGACATATTACAGTTAACAAATATGTAGACATGGAATTGTTAACTTATAGAAGATAATTGACAAGAACCATGTAAAGTAGGCCCAATAATGATTACTAATGACAAATAACATAATAAAAACAAGAGGAATACAAAGAAATTTCATGATTTATATTTATCATACACCCCTTAGTGATCTATTGATATTTTTTAGTCTAGCTATGAGTTAGCAAATAAACACATGGACATAAAAATAACTTGATCACAGCATTTATACCCTTGACAATTAAAACTAATTCACAATTAAGAATGATCTCAGAAATGCATGACATTAGGACTTAATTTACAAGAAACGTCCTACATTATTAACACAAAAGCCTTTATGGCTCTGAAAATGATGTGCTTGTAGAGAAGTTATGGTCAGAAGAAGCATAGACTTGTTAGACATAAATATAAGCATAGAATCGTTATTTCTCACAACATCTCAGGAGAATATTAACATTTTTATTACAATTTACTGATAATAAAAAGCTATGTAAAATTTAAGATAATTACAACAGGAATGAGACTGCACAAGAGACAAAAGAAAATCTTAAAGAGAACAAAAAGGAATAAACACGTAACAGGGTCTTATAATATTTGGGGTTAAAAAATAGCACTTTATGTTTGATAATGATTCCAAGAAGCTGTTTGACTGAGTTATCATAATTCATGAAAGAACTGTACCTTCTGGGAGAGGAGTGAAGGGACTTAGTCAAATAGTCCACAATAAATACCATATTTTAAAATAAAACTACAACCTAAACAATTGAAATCTCTTTTCATAACTGCATTGTGGAGTTGGTGGAAAGGACACAATTGAGAATATCCCTATATTCTTTTCAGGCATATATGTTCTGTTCTTCCCAGCCTATACCACCACCCTTTCTTGGGATATTATAATCTTGTAGTGGAATACCACAATCATGATTAGTCTGAGTAATTGAAAGTAATGTAAGCAATTGTATAATGGAATACAGCCTTAATAGTACCCTATTGGAAATGCCCCATTGCTCCCCATTCGAATCCCTGTGGGGAATCATTCCCCATGGGGAATCTACAGGGAATCTGTTCCCTATAGGAATTTAATAGTGAATTAACAATGATTTTAATATATACATATGTAGATTTTCATTTAGTATTTGCTGTGAGTAATTTTCCTTACTGGAAGGTTTCCCTGCAGGGCCTTATTGAGAATTTTCCCAGCAGGGAACATTTCCCCATGGGGATTTTTACCTGCAGGGATTTTTCATATAGGGGATTTTCCCTATGCCAATTTCCAGGAGGAATTTATGACAGGATAGTGGTTAGAGAATAAAATGGGAAATATTATTGCAAGGAGTAAGCAAACAGTATGGGGTCCCTTGCTTAGAACATGTGCATGTTAAATGGTCAGGAATAAATGAAGGGCTGGAAGGAAGAAATAAGAAAAAAAAGTTGCATATCTAAACAAATTAAAATTCACAGATGATTAAACTTCCTTGTGTCTAATGATTTATAGCAGTTTCTGTAAGCATTACAAGATAAGTGTGAGATCCATGAAAGGAAAATGAATCACTCAATGAAATTAATGTGCTTTTTGAGAAAGGGAAGATCCTAGGTAAATATCAATCTAGGCTAGCATAGATTCAAGTAGGAAGATAGCTTACATGAAAATGGGAAAGATTTTAGAATTTAAGAATCGTAAAGAGGAAAAAGCTTTTAGCAAAATGAGGAACAAATTGTCAAAAAGGACTTTCAGTAAAACAATGAAGAAAAGATAAGTGAATGAAATTATTTCACCCAGAAGCCTAGTCTCCAAGGATAACAAGTATCAATAAAAGACTTTTGAGTTGCAAGGGAAGAATGGAGAAAATAATATGGACAGGGAGGAAGATATTGTGGGTATTAGCAAGAATATGTGGTTGGGGAAGAGAGGAAGTAATTAGGGGGAGTTCTGAAAAGGTCATAGAAAAATGATCCAACACCATAGAAAATTGTTGAATTTTATGAAAGGGAGTAAAGGTTAGGTGGAGAAAGCAAGAAGAACAAAGCCATCAGTTTTTAAAAGGCATGAAGAGATGCAGAATAATAATTTTGTGTATTCATTTTAATGTCAACTGTAAATCTAATAGTGTCTGTCACAATTCTACTATTTAAATTCCTACAGTTATGATACATTAAAAAAAAGTTTAATGTTGAGACTTACCAATGAGATTGTAGATTTTAGAGGGGGAGAACTAGCTGCAGTCCGTCTGTTTTTTGGCATCAAATTGAATGTGAACTTGGCATCATTGGGTTCTTTGCGAGGTGTGGCAATGGCAGTGAGAGGAGGCATTACTTGAGTCATTTCCTAGCAAAGATAAATAATACAAACGTTAGTACCTATCTGATCTAAAACTAAAATAACATAAAATGCAAATGATACATAATCTTTTTTAATTATCCTATTATGTGAAGGTCCTGTTTTTGTCTTAACGATAATTTTAATTCAGAGTACCCAAAAGATCTCTGAACTTCAGTAAGTTAATAAATTAATTTGCACTCTTAAACTATTTTATAACTAATCACTTCGAATATTATTTTCAATTATTATTTTTCATATTAATCAACCAACAACTAAGATGCTTGGCTTAACAAATTCATAACTATGAGTAACCAATGTTTTGAGTGTGCAGTGGTGACTTCTGGATATATCTAGCTTATGAATTAATTATGACAAATAAAAGGTTGCCTTTAATCCTTAGGAGAAATAACGGAAACAAAAAATAAGATAACAATAAAACAGTTACCACATTTTCATTTAAAACATAAACATCACATTAATTATATGACAAATGTTTATCAATTACATAACTAAAAACTTTGGTAGAAGGTGAACAATAAGAGAACAGACATCTGAAAAAAAAACCATTACTCTTATTATGCACAAAACCTATTAAACAATGTAAAAAGACACTTCTTCCAATAAAAAAACTAATTTTAATGCATGACTTGGGCCTTTTACAATTTTAATGAAATAATATAAATTTATGACACAACAGTGCCATAAATCATTTTACCTAGATTATCAAATTATATTTTTGTAATACTTCTTTTTGAAAAAATCCTCAGTACAGCATGTAGTTGTAATATGATCTAACCATATATAACATCATTGAAATCTGACTGCTCTATCATGTTTTTGTTTTCAGCAAACCAATGAGAACTGAAGGATTGAAAAATTGGAATATTGAAGGATAACAGCAAGTTGGTCAGTCTATATGAACAACATATATTTAAATCTAAGTTTTTCATGTCATGCATAGCAAAATTTCCCTTTGAAACTTTCACTTTTGAGAGCCGGATCTCAGAAAGAAAAAGAGCAATGTCATGTTAAAATGAAAAATCTCCCAAGACCAAAATTCAAAAGATATCATCCCAGGTAGAGTCACCAATGATTATTGGATGTACAATGATTCACAAAAGTTCCAATCGAAATAAATAGCTGTAGTTTTTCAACAATGACCAACCTTGCTATTTATAGTGTTTTTTCAATAGATATAATTTGAATAACAGGTTACATATGAGACTTTGGTATAATGAAATCAACTGCTTAACATTTCCTTACATTATAAACATACTTGTAATAATTTACTCTACTATAAATCTAAGTTACTGAACAAAAGTTGAGTTATTTCCATGCCATTCAGGAGATAGGTTACAGTACCCAAGAACAATGGGAGGAACCTATCATTGAAAGTGTATTTAATTGTCAAGTAAGGAAGTTCCTCATTCTTGGCCATTATTGTCAAATGTATATATTTATCATGGTGAAAACATGTTGAATAGTCAACAAAATAAATAAACCAGAAAAAATCAAAATGTCTAATTGGTTTAGAAAGGTAAATGAGAATGAATAGTTATTTAACTTTATATTTAATGGCAATTTAGAGGTAGTTGTTGATAATATGAAATCTAGAATACATGTTTGAGTTAAAAATTACAATTTATATGTGCTACCATTCCTTGAAATAATTATTAAGGATAACAAAATATCTCCGTAGATATATTCAACAGTGAACATATTTGTTTGTGATGGTAAAATGGATTACCATGGTACCATATCATAAAATAAAGTATTAAAAAAATCATGTCATATTCATTTATTTCCAAGAGTATTATGACATCTACAAGAGCTGTTAGGTAAAGTGGGATCATAACATTTTCAGTCATAAGTTCTTATGTCAAAACGTTATTATACCATTAGTTAAATGTGTAATGCAGATGTGGTTGGACTTCATTGGATTGACTATTACAAATTATTAGCATTAGCTATTAAATGTTGAAATATGTTCAGCTTGCCTATGGCAATGGTGGAGGTAACAAGCACTGTACAATACTCTGAATTTAAGTTTTGCTTTGAAATCATCATCCAAGGTCTACGTAATGCCACAGGAGGCTTAATAAGTGTCTGTTCTATCCTATACCACAGCTGGAACATGTTTTAGCCATTTTCAATTGGATTATTTTTCTTGATTCCATTAGTCTATTTGGGAATGTAATTTTTAAATGCCATCATATTTTAATATATGGTGGTACTACCTTGAAAAACCATATTTTATTTTATTAAAACTAAAATTTAGTTATTTGGATTTTTTTTCTTTAAGCATTTGTCCATAGATGTTAGGTGCAGTTCAACATATGAGCCAGTACTGATGACACTTGACATCGGAATGCAAAAGGTTAAAATATATTGAAAGGGGAGAGAATCAATTTCAAAGGAAGGTGAACCTGGTGAAGATATTCCAGTGGTTGTCTAATTCAATGAAAAATCCATTGGTTTCCATCATACAGGTCAGATCTAGTCCCACAATACTTTGTCCTTTTCTCCAAGGTGAAGAAAAACTTCATAGAAAGCATTTCTCATTATCTGAATCCGGGGTAGGAGAATGTTTCAACTTTCAATGACTTCTGCCAATGCCACATTGAAGTCAAATCAATGAAACCTGTTCCACATATACATTACAAATTTACCTAACAATATAACTTAAAATTTAATTTCTGTAAATTATGTGAATAAAAATTAATTATAATTCATTGCTGAAAAATACAATGACAATATTGCATTTTCAAGTCATATGTTGAGGTGAATTTCAGAGTCCAAATGCTAAAATAAAAACCAGATGAGCCAATAAATTTAGAATGTATGCTTTAAGTGCAAAATATTGAAAGTGTTTATAATTGGAATTGATTATATTTTCATAAAACATATGGTGAAATAAAAAGCAAGAGGGTAAATTACTGAAAAATATTAAACTATTACTTAATTCTACAGGAGTTTCATTTGTCAATAATTATGAGTAAATTCATTACACTAAGGCCTGAAATGATAGAATTTAGTGGCTAACAATACTGACCGGGAGGCCCTGTATACAAATATGTGTAATGTAGCTGAAAAGCAAAAATCAAATTACATGTAATGTCCTTTTTAGGGATTGTAGAACTTTTAAGAAGTCGATGGTGAGTGAGATTAAGACTAATCCCCCGATTTCATAGAAATGGGCAATGTTAACACAAACACATGTATAAAGTTTGATGTTTTAATGTGATTTCTACCTATATAACCTCCAAACTTTAACATGTGAATAAATGAAGTTTCTGATGCAAGGAGAAAGAAACAAATCTATACAGACCTTAAGGATGTGTTCCAAATCAGCTGTCCCATTGCCAGGTGCAGTACTGCCTCCAGAAGTACTGCTAGCAACAGGAGGTGGTAACTGAGAGAAAGAAGGGAAACAGATGACCATAGGGCATCAAACTGTGAACAATTACATACTTTAATAGTTTTTAAATTAAGGATTGAAATGAATTATTCATCATAGGTGTTCTACATATTGGTCATTTTATTAGATTTTAAAGCATTATTTAAAACGTTCTCACACCTCCCATTGTAATTTCTGAAAACTATATTTACATTTCACTTATCAATTATCAGCTTTGGACTGTGTGTATTATCTGTCAGCCTTGATCCAAATTGAAATACCTATCCTTCCCCTCCCCCAAATTACTTTTTCAAACAACTTCTTATCTTCTTTTTAACATGCCTTAAAGAATTTTATTCATCTTCCTTGCTGCCCATTATACCTTCACTATTTTTCCCACAGCCACATCTAAAAAGTCAATTCACACTACCCACCTTCCTAACAGAAGAGGTTTCTGAGCCTTCTAATGCCTGAGCCTAACTACATATTAAAACTTTAACCTTTCATTTACACTTTCCATTAGGCCACCAGCCACAAGGTCATCTCTTTGTAAATGCTTCCTTTGCTCATGCAATTCAATTCCTACTGAAGGAATATTTTCCTTTTTAAATTTTAGTGTACTTAGAACAAAATTGTCTTAATGTTTTCTGTATTTCTACCATGTTCACCAGCAATCTAGCTGGCATCATTCAGGTTGAAGTTTAGCTACTATGAACGGCACATCCACACACAACAAACATACATACATAAATATATATAGATTGTGTCACGCCTATAATAAAACACTTTATATAGATTTTTTCAACATGGTCATTAAGAAAATAAGTTATTATATAATAATATACTTATATATAATCATGATGCATTCAGAAATGAGGAACATGCAATAAGCTACAAAGGTAGTTTAAACTGTTATGAGGAACATACGTAATTCTATGATGAAAATTGATAGAAACCCATTTCTACAACTTGGACTGACGAAGGAACATGAATGTTTCAAAATGGAAATCCTTCTAGAGATTTTATCTCATTGTTTTGAACATTTTTCAAATGCTCATTGTAACTTGTGCCTCCAAATTGCTGAATTAATGCATGAGGTGCATTGTTATGGAGGCTGCATTGAAAATGGAAAGCTATGACATTGCATTTTATTACCAGTAAATGGGTTCCATGATAATAAATTTCAATATTCATTATTTTCAATGGTGTACTAGCCTAGCATTATTTGTGCATATGCATGTATGCTGTCAAAGAGGTGAGAGAGGTGATGTGTGAACTATTGGCTATGAAATGAGATTAAAGGAAGAAACCTGTTCCCAATATAAGGGGGTGATCAGTGCTCAACCACTTTACTATCCTATCCTTTACCATGATTCTCAAAATACTTTCACCCTGTTAATGGTAACAGATTTACCAAAATATCAACATATCACCCCTTATATAAACTAAAGGAAGCTTAGCAGAGTCCCAAATGGTTAGGCCTCCGATCGAGGAAACTCCAGATTACCCCTTATATTGGCTACAGGTTTCTTATTTTTTATCTCAAACATTGTAAGCCTTGTAACCATTTTTAGAATTACACTAATGTATAACCTTTCATAGCATATATACATGTGACTCAACATGATTAAAACTGTAACTAATTGTCTTGTATACTTTTTAAATAAACAATTCCCATTACAGTGTGATTCATACATATTTTTCATAGGGTGCATCAATGGCTATGGTCATCTAGCATCTCCCATATGAACAAACACAACACCTATTCCCTGGGTGGGACTCGAACCCACGACCTTTGGGTTAGCCGGCAAGAATGCTGCCTCCACGCTAACCCAGCCAGCAATAAACATTAACTATTTTAAAGGAATCAAATGACCTCACCTGTGGTTCCACATTCAAACGTGCTAGGCCCCTTCCGACCTGGTTTAACCTTGACCCAGGAACGCATGGGTGTGGAATGGAAGAGCTAGCCAGAGCATGGCTGGGTGAGAGTTTAGACACCCCGTTGGCAACAACGGGACCTCCATTAGGACGCATGTGGCCACCTCTTGAGTTGTACTTGCTCTCTGTGGTGGGTTTGGTGAAGCCACTGGACATT